>ML373926.1:36004-50477 GCA_005239525.1 Nicotiana knightiana | reverse complement strand
TATTACAAATTACTGAACATCGATCATAAGCACGCTAAGTGCATAATACCATCCTGGGGAGACCGATAAAGCCTTAGGCTACAAAAACTCAAGCACAACTGAGGTGCGAGATATATATATACACTCAGGATCTCAAGAGCTATCCTGCTCACATAACATCCCCACTACGCGGGACCTCAACACATATGAAATTATCAATCTGTTTCACAACTCACGCGGTACAAATCACAATATCGCATGAATTTGACGAAGACGGAGCAACATCTGCTATTCTAATACCTTTCCATGAAAAAGCGCTCTACTGAAATGAACATGCCTGGCTCATACGGAGCCCATATCATATTTAAATCCATCCACAAGCATCGAGTCTACCTTCGTCGCACCAAACTAGGCTAATAGCCTCACCTGGGTCCATATTAACCCACTTTCTCTCATAATACGCGAGAACAACCATCATAGCCGGGACAACCATCCCACAATCCACAACCAAATGAACTGAATGCCTTTTAGGCATAACTTCTCAAATAAACAATATAGCACTCCTTTATACTCAGTCCAAATCTTCAATCCATCAAGTGACTACATGTCACACTTATACAATCTTTCGCGGTCATGCTTCCAGACCTTCCACACAAGGCGACAAGCCTGCACATCTACCACGGGCCATACTAACGCTGCAAAGCAAATCAAGAACCCATGACCAGGGTACAAAGCTTCTTCCACCGAATATCAATATCAGGTGACACTGAAGATAATACCAGCTTATTCTGAACTTTCAAATCACTTTTTCTTGCTCTTCCGAGCTCATGACATCCTTATTAACACCGAACCGCAATCTCGATTCTTACTCCTAGTTACATACTGCTTACAACACCTAACATGCCAATATGAGGTAGCGCAAGAATTCCATCATAACTTCTGAACCACCAATAGAGTGAACACTTCATCATATAGAAACCTTTTACTTAACTCAATTCAAGAGTACCATCTCAACACATGAGTGAATTCCCACAATCACCAACATGCAAATCCTTAAGTAGTAGTCTATACCACCACAACCCTTCTAGGACCCATCTACACCTAACATGCCATAATACTTGAATGCTTCCAAATAAAAAATCTATTTTGACGCTGACATGCCTCGCACACACCAGCACGAACCACATACATAACTTAATCACACCGAAGGAACTGATCATTGCCGTAAATGTGCCATTTCAACCATGGCAAGTCAATCTATTTTCTTTTAATCATCTTCAATTTCCTCAGGAATAATAGAAACTTCCTTCAACTCATAGCAAACTCAACCCTCATTCATCCCGAGTGACGTTGATTCACGAGACTATTTCTCTCACTCCTGGTAATCTTTCTACAATCCAGAGTTTATTTCTCTCACTCCTCCAATACTATCCTGCATGCTGAAACATATCATAGAACATTCCAACCATCCTCCTTTTTCTCAGAAATTACTCTGCAAAAAGCTCGATTCTCGATCATACCGCTGACTGAAACCCTTAAACATCACGTTCTTAACTTTTGAACTCACTAGGACCGCTATTGAGAGTCACCCACTCTGACTGACCCCGAATACAATCAACTCCAAGGCTCTTCTAGCACATGAACACCCTTTTCCTTGAAGCACGTGACTGAGTCACCACTCTGACAACTCACCTATGCCTTAAGCAAATTTCTGAACCTTCCAAAGCCTAACCCTGGCCTGACAGGGCCAAATTTTGCACACATTCATCAAATCCCATCTACAATCACCATTCTACTACTTTCCGTTAGCTGTAATAACTTGCCAACACGCCTACAATCCGCAACCCTATGATAACGCAATCATGCAACCCAGCTGCAGATGGTGGGACTCCCCAACTTAGCCCAAAGCTACTCCTTGCACCATTTTAGACCCTGCCGAGATCCTTTCTCCTTTGCTAACACGATCTTGCTAAACCAATCCGTCCAATTCTTCCAAATTCCCTTGTTTGAACTCCCTAAATACTCAAATTCTCTAGCATCATTCACACATTCTGCCTCCTACCGAATAGCCACTAGAACCCGTCATAGAGACCTGCCAACCATGCCACCGCTAACCTATTCACAGGAGATAACCCACATGTGGAAATCACCCGCGGACACCTTCCAATGACGCTGAAATGCACGCTTTCTACGACTTCAATACCCCATCCTACGCCCCGCTTCATTTACCAACTTTACTAGTCCGTCCGCTCCTCATGGACACCCATTCAATGCACGACAATATCTCCAAATTCCAAGCTATTCTGCCGCTCCCCCACTTTGCGACTGCTCGACTTTCGCTTCTTACACCTGGCCTCCTAGAAATGGAACCACCGCCTAGCCTCACTTCAGGATCATTCTCTGTAGCTCTCAAACCAACAGATCACCACGACTTCAAGCTCTCCGAATATCATCTTTCTCTAGCTTCCTTCATTATCAACACTTATTCGGTATTGAACCACTACACCTCACTGTCTCTGCCAACCGCATTCTTCAATACTTCTTCTCAATACTCTGACCCCATGCAACTGAAGAAACCATAGAACTGACAAAATTAACACATTCCATTCGATCAATGATGACGACTTCGTGTCACAGGTGCATATCCCACCCAACTTGAAGACACCAAGTCTTACTACTTTATCAACCCCAATCGGACCATTCATAATCCAAATGCCTTTCCTCTGCAGGATCTAAAATACTGAAATCTCGAAATCACACTCTGAGAAGACCTCCCTTCAAACAATTCATCACCCCCAACATACGAGCAAGCATTCTATCATCATATCGACATCGCGCGATAACCAATCGCAAGCATCATCACTACCTGAGCATAGCCTTAAGGCTCTCAGAAACACAACTACTGAGCTGAACAACATATTATTCTTTTGCAGGGCCATAACAACAGTCCCAACCAAATATACATGGAAACATTTCGAATTACATCCGTATCACTATTTAAATTGCTCAAATTTCCTGAGTCATAGCAAGAGCTTCGCGAGGCGTAAGATTGAGTAGGAATGAACATAGGCATAAGCCTCAAAGTAATCAAATCGCACGATGAGGAATCAAGAAGGGAAGTACTCCTAACAGCCCTGTAGCCTCTCGAAGATTACAGACGTCTCCGTACCGATCTGAAACACTCTACTAGACTTGCTCATGACTCTGAGACCTAAGGGAACCTAGAGCTCTGATACGATGTTGTCACGACCCAAAATCCATAAGGTCGTGATGGCGCCGGACATCATTGTCAGGCAAGCCAATCATTAAATAAATTGAAATAATTTTCGGTTTTAACATTTATGAAAAGCATTTCCTTTCACTTTAATACATATTAACTAAATAAAATTTGTTCAGTAAATACGATGGTTTAAATAGTCCTATTTTAACAACTATATCCCAACACATCCTAGAACCCGGTGTCACAAGTACATGAGCAATTTCTAAGAATTTTACAATTTCTACAAAGCTTGTCCAAAATACAAGTGGACAAGGGAAAATAAAATAATGTAATACAGTATGAGGGAGACTCTGTCAGCTGCGGATCGCCTCCGGATGATGCAGCTCGCCTAAGTCTCCAAATCCGCCACAACGCTATGAAGGTACATGTGCAATAAAATGCACAGCAATTGTAGCATGAGTACAAAAACAACGTGTACTCAGTAAGTCGCCCGCCTAACCTCAGAGAGGTAGTGACGAGATGGAACAAATTAGACACTTGCTAAAGGTCAATATAGAATATTCAAGTGTGACACTAAGCATGATTATCATAGGCAATTTATTAAAATCAGGGATAATTATATCCACTCCGTTCACATTTAGCACTTTATATCTTCGTCATATTAGTAATAATTAATCAACATAGGTAATTTAATCAGATACCAATTAATTAATGGGAGGGAACAACTTCTTCCAAAATTTTCAATAAGTTTAAATCTCTGTCATTTCAATTGACACCTTAAAATCCCAGGCCAGTAATCAGGCGAAAATCATAGCAACTACGCAGTAAATATCATGCACAAGCAATGCCGAGGGTCGAACGGCGCAGACCAACAATAATAATTGTGCAATGTCGAGGGTCGAACGACTCGAACCATAGATGCATCTATCTTCCCCCCTCGCGAATCGATCATGTGACGCGGTTATACATTCAAATAATAAGGTAGCCTGCTCGCGAATCATACCTGCGACTCAGGTGCTGTATGTACACATATCCACATAAAAAATCCGTATTTTTATCAAGAAAGCTTTCTCAGGAAAGTGGTAAAATTCTTCTTAAAGGAACATGAGCTATAGTTTTTAAATCTTTGTTTTGAAACTCATTGCCAAGTTTAATGATATTCCATACAATAACCCTACCAGGTATACAATTATCCACAGAGGAATCAATTCTCTTTCTAGATGATTAAGAAAATGAACTCTAGTCTTCTTTAGATATTAAATTACGATTTCGATTATATTAGCAGTTTAATATTATAGGTAGGATCATAGGTACAACACGTAAGGCATGCTAATGGGTCCTAGACTACCCGTACATGGCATAATAGTAGCTACGCACGGACTCCCATCACCTCGTGCGTACGTAGCCCTCGAAGATAATAGCACATACTTAATTAATTCACCTAGGGGAAAAATTCCCTCTCACAAAGTTAGAAAGGAGACTTACCTCGCTCCGAAATTCCATAACCGGCTTCCAAGCCCTTCCGACGACTCCAACAGACGCACAACGCCCCTAAACTATCCAAATAATGGCAAACCAATGAAAATATACTCTAATATTTGCAACAATTCCAAGTTATTTAGTTTCCCAACACCGCTTAGTGAAATGACCAAAATGCCCTCAGTTCCACGTGCCCGGAATCCGATATTTTTGAAGACAAATCATGCCCATAGTTTTACTAGTTCAAATATACAATTTACACTAAATTCCATGCTCAAATTCATGGTTAAAATCCAAATACAAATTTCTAGGTTTTCTTCAAGATTTCCCAATTTTTTTCCACAATTTTTCATGTATAACTCCATGTAATAACCTTGTATTTATCTTAAAATCATAAAGAAGTTGCTTACCTAGCAATGCATGAAGAAAATCCTCTCTTGAAGCCCCTCAAAATCGCCCCACACCAAAAGAAAATGGGAGAAATGACCCAATAATCCCGTTTAAAATGATACAGTGCCCAGGCATCCTTCTGTGCGATCGCACAACATCAACCGTGATCGCACAAGAAAAATCCCAGAAGCCTCCCAGAACACCCTGTGCGATCGCACAGCCACAACTACGATCGCACAAGCCAAAACCTGAAGCCTCATATTTTTCCTCTGTGCGATCGCACAACAACAGCTGCGATCACATAGACCAGTGCAGCAGCCCCCCAAATCCTCCTCTGTGCGATTTCGTACATCCAAGTGCGATCGCACAAGCCAAATTACCAGCCCCTCTAATTCCTTCTCCGCGATCGCACCACTAGGGCTGCGATCGCACTGAACCCCCAAAACACCAGAAAAACATTTGAAAACAACCCGGAACCACCCCGAAACACACCTGAGGCCCTTGGGACCTTGTCCAATCACACGAACCAGTACCATAACCTCACACGGACTTAGTCGAGCCTTGAAATTACCTCAAAAAACATCAAAATCATGAATCGCAGCTCGATTCAAGCTTAATGAACTTAGAACTTTCAAACTTCCACATTCGATGCCGAAACTTATCAAATCATGTTTGATTGACCTCAAATTTTGCACACCAGTCATATTTAACATTACGGACCTGCTCCAACTTCCAGAATTGCATTCTGACCCCGATATCAGGATTTCCACTTCCGGTCGGATTTGTCGAAAACCTTCAAATTTCTATCTTTAGCCAAATGACTTCAAAATGACCTCCGGACATGTGAATTCACTTCCGATCGCGGTCCCAACCCCAGAATCACCATACGAAGCTATTCCTAGACTTGGAATCCCAAACGGATATCAACATCATTGAAATGTAATTCAAGCCAAACTTACAAAATTCCTTCAAAAATGCTGACTTCCACATTATATGACGAAACGCTCCCGGGTTATCCAAAACCTGATCCGGAAATACGCCCAAGTCCGAAATCATCATACGAACCTGCTGGAACCTTCAAATCCTGATTCGGAGGCCGTTTACTCAAAATTCCAATCTTAGTTGATTCTTCCAACTTAAGGCTTCTAAAATGAGGATTTTCTTTCCAAATCAATTCTAAACTTTCCGAAATTAAATTCCGACCACACCTACAAGTCATAATACCTGAAATAGAGCTTGTCACGACCTCAAACCCGTGAACGACGCGCTAGATCTCTAAACGACCGGTCGGATTGTTACACAAGCCTATGTGCTCAACTGGGTTTTGGTAGCCCGGGCAGGTGCTCGAGGTGTTAAGCAGTGATTTCAGATAACTCTTGAGCAGTTCCTAGCATGTTCGAGGATGAATGTCTGTTTAAGTGGGGGAGAATATAACGACCCGACCGGTTGTTTGAAGTCATGAGCAGCTCCATTTCAGGTATTATGACTCGTGGGCATGGTCGGATTTGAATTTCGGGAAGTTCGGGGTTAAATTGGAAAGAAAATTCTCATTTCAGAAGCCTTAAGTTGGAAGCATCGACTAAGATTGGAATTTGGAGTAAACGACCTCTGAATCAGGATTTGAAGGTTCCTGCAGGTTCGTTAGATGATTTCGGACTTGGGAGTATGTCCGAATCGGGCTTTGGATAACCCGAGAGGGTTTCAGCGTATGTTGTGGAAGTCAGTATTTTTGAAGAAATTTCCTAAGTTTGGCTTGAAGCACATTTCAGTGTTATTGATGTCTGTTTGGGATTATGAGCCTAGGAATAACTTCGTATGGTGATTCTGGAGTTGGGAGCGCGATAAGAAGTGAATTCGGATGTCCGTAGGTCATTTTGAAATCATTTGGCTAAAGATAGAAATTTGAAGGTTTTTGAGAAAATCCGACCGGAAGTGGAAATTTTGATATCGGGGTCGGAATGCAATTCCAAAAGTGGGAGCATGTCCGTAATGTCGAATATGACTTGTGTGAAAAATTTGGGGTCAATCGGTTGTGATTTGATAGATTTTGGAATCGGATGCAGAAGTTGAAAATTTCAAGTTCATAAAGTTTGAATTTTAGTGCGATTCGTGATTTTGGCATCGTTTGATGTGATATGTGGCCTCGAGCAAGTTGGAATTATGTTTTGGAATGGTTGGTGTAATTGTACGGGGTCCCGGGGGCCACGAGTGGATTCCGGGTGGTTAACATATCAAGTTTGGAGTTTCTAGTGTTAATATTTCTGGTGTCTGGTGCGACCGCACATGCGAGGCTTTGGTCGTAGGTGCGGAGTCGCAGGTGTGGCTTGGGCGCCGCAGGTGTGAGATTTTGCTAGGTTGGCTGGGAGCGCAGGTTCGATGCAATTTCCGCACCTGCGAAGGTGCAGATGATGACAATGGGGCGCAGGTACGAGTTTTGGCTGGAGCTGAGGAAGCCGCGTGTGCGGGAGTTTGGGCGCACCTGCGGGATCCCAGGTGCGGGAATGAGGCCTATGCAGAATGTTTTAAAACAGAATTTTTGGCCATTTCTTCATTATTTCATTTGGTGTGGGCGATTTTGAGGAGCTTCAAGAAGGGATTTTCATCATGCATTACTAGGTAAGTGATTCCTTCCCATTCCTAAGATAAATATGTGATTTTACATGGAATTAGACATGAGAATTTGTATAAAATTGGGATTTTAAGGGAAGACCTAGAAATTTGGTAATTTGGATTATAGACACGAATTGAGCATGAATATTTGAGTAAATTGTATATTTGAACTAGTAAAGCAATGGGTAGAGTTTATCTTCGAGAAATTTCGGAATCTAGGCACGTGGGCCCGAGGGCATTTTGGTCAATTCCTTGAGCAGAGTTGGGAATTTATATAATTTGAGTTGTTGCAAATATTAGAATATATTTTCATTGATTTGTCGTTATTTGGATAGTTTTGGGGCGTTGTGCGTCAATTGGAGTCGTCGGAAGGGCTTGGAAGCCGGTTATGGAATTTCGGAGCGAGCTAAGTCTCCTTTCTAACCTTGTGAGGGGGGAATTGTCCCCGTAGGTGAATTAAATGAATATGTGTTACTATTTTTGGGGGCTACGTATGCACGAAGTGACGAGGGTCCGTGCTTAGCTACTATTATGCGTATGTCCGGGGTAGTCTAGGACCCACTAGCATGCCTTACGTGTGGTACATGTGATCCTGCCAATAATATTAGACTGATAATGCTATTGAATTTGTAATTTATTTCCTAATAAGGCTAGAGTGTACATTTCTTAATCATTTAAAAAAAAGAGAATTGACTCCTCCGTGGATAATTGTATTCCTGATAAGGTTATATTATTGAATATTGTTACACTTGGAAAATGAATTTTGAGAAAAGATTTAAATACAATTTTTGTGACTTTTAAAAGAGAAATTTGTCATTTACTTGAGTACTTGTTTTCCTGATGTAGTCGGGGTGGACTGTTGATTGTGCATGACTGTGTGTGACCGCTTCACAATTTACATTCCGCGAGCAGAGTGTTATGTCCCCCACTCTCATGGGAGCGGGCCGTACGCCACAGCGAGATTGAAATATACATTATGGTTAATATTGTGTGTGCATGTGACCGCTTCGCAATTTACATTCCACGGGCAGAGTGCTATTTCCCTCACTCTCATGGGAGCGGGCCGTACGCCACAGCGAGATTGAATGATGTAATTATGGTTCAGGCCGTTCGACCCTCGGCAGTGCACAAATATGATTATTATGATGGCTCAGGCCGGTTGTCCTTATTCCATATGCGCATGTCAATTGTTAATGATTTCATGGATTTTGAAGTGACAAGATATTTGAGGGAAAATGAAGTGGTAATTGTTCATTTAAGATATTTTGGGGGAAAATGAAGTAGTAATTATTTACTTAAGATATTTGGGGGAAAATGATGTAGTAATTGTTTATTTACTTTCAAAATTTATTTCAATTACAATTATATTTAATGTTTACTATTTTTATCATCCTCGTATGCCTATTACTGATATCATATCTTGTTAAATTATTTTTGTTGGACCTTAGTGAGTGTCAAGTCGACCTCTCGTCACTACCTCTTTGAGGTTAGGCGGGATACTTACTGAGTACACGTTGTTTTCGTACTCATGCTACGCTTGCTGTGCATTTTGTTGCATAGGTACCTTCATAGAAATATGGCTGACTTAGAGACTTAGACGAGCTCCATCATTCGGAGACGACCCGCAGTCGGCAGAGTCTTCCTCTATGTATTGTGCTCAATTTTTATTCCTTGTCCAATTTGTATTTCTGACAAGTTTTGCAGAATTTGTAAAATTCATAGAAATTGCTCATGTACTTGTGTCACTGGGTTCTGGGATGTGTTTGGGATGTATTTTATCAAAAAGTGAAATATTGGACTGTTATTTCTACTTAATGGATTTTATTTAGATATTGCGTGTTAAGTGAAAGGTAATGATTTTAGAAATGTTAAAACAGGAAATTTAACTTAACCATTTAATGATTGGCTTGCCTGACAGTGGTGTCTGGCGCCATCACGGCCTTATGGATTTTGGGTCGTGACACCCGGGGGCCTCGGGTGGATTCCGTGTGGTTAACGGATCAAATTTGGAGATTTGAAGTAGCGCTGAAGTTGCTGTCATCTAGTGTGACCGCACCTACGAAGCTTTGGCTGCAGGTGCAGAGCCGCAGGTGCGGCTTGGTCACCGTAGATGCGAGTTTTGGCTGGAGCTGAGGAATCCGCAGGTGCAAGAGATTGGGTGCACCTGCGGGAGCGCAGGTGCGAAGGGGGACCGTAGGTGCGGAAATGAGGCCTGGGCAGATTTTTTTAAACCGAGATTTTTGGCCATTTCTCTCATATTTCTCATGGTTGGGGCGATTTTAGGAGAGCTTCAAGAGGGGAATTTCATCATCTATGTCAAGGTAAGTTATTTCTACTCATTCCAAGTTAAATACAAGGCTTATACATGGACGTTTACATGAGAATTTGTAAAAAAAATTGGGATTTTTAAAGAAAACCTAGAAATTTGGTAATTTGGATTTTTACCACGAATTGAGTATGAATATTTGAGTAAATTTTATATTTGAACTAGTAAAGCTATAGGTAGAGTTTATCTTCGAAAAATTTCGGAATCTAGGCACGTGGGCCTGAGGGCATTTTGGTCAATTCCTTGAGCGGAGTTAGGCGTTTATATAATTTGAATTGTTGAAAATATTAGAGTATATTTTCATTGGTTTGTCGTTATTTGGATAGTTTTGGGGCGTTGTGCGTCCATTGAAGTCATCGGAATGGCTTGGAAGCCGGTTATGGAATTTCGGAGCGAGGTAAGTCTCCCTTCTAACTTTGTGAGCGGGAAATGTCCCCTTAGGTGAACTAAACGCACGAGGTGATGGGAGTCCGTGCATAGCTACTATTATGTTTATGTCTTGGTAGCCTAGGACCCACTAGCATGCTTTACTTGCAACTTTGTTGGTAATACGGGACTGTCTAATCTCATTGAATTAGTAAATGAATTCTTAGGTAGGTTAAACTTAATTTTCTTAATCATGTAAAAAGAGAATGTATCCTTCTTCGGCTAAATATTCCCTGATAAATTCTGGATATACTACCTGAATGGGCCTATTTATATGCGGGTACCCGAGTCGCAGGTATGATACGCGAGTGGGGTAACTCTATAATTCATATGTAACTGCTTCACATGTATGATTCGCGAGCGGGGTAAATCCTCCTACCACACTCTTATGGGATCGGGCCGTTCGCCTCGACAAGATTTATGTACCACACTCTTATGGGATCGAGCCGTTCTCCTCGGTAGGATTTATGTACCACACTCTTATGGGATCAGGTCGTTCGCCTCGACAGGATTTATGTACCACACTCTCATGGGAGCGGGACGTATGCCACGGCGGATTGAAAGATACATCTATGGTTCGCGCCGTTCGACCCTTCGGCAGTGCACAATTTACTTTTATGTTGGATCGGGCCGTACGCCTCGACATTTCCTTTCCTATGTACTTACTATCCCCATTGAATCGTGCATAATGTTTGGCTAGAAGCCAGTGTACCTAAGGGTTTTCCCTAAATTGAGGTATAATAACCTTTTGGTGAAGCCATATCTATGTATATGTTTTGGTTACGGAAGTAAATTACAAATTGAGAGCTGAATAAATTGTACGGAAGGGATCGTACCGTGTAATTTATACCCGATTGATATATACTTTTACTTTGTTTCGTATTGATTCATTTTGTTACTATACCTAATATTAATTGACTTCTAGCAAGTGTCTAAGTCGACCTCTCATCACTACCTCTCTGGGGTTAGGCGGGATACTTACTGAGTACCCGTTATTTTCGTACTCATGCTACACTTGCTGTGCATTCTTGTTGCACAGGTACCTTCATAGCAAAGTGGCTGACTTGGAGACTTAGACGGGCTGCATCATCCGGAGACGACCCGCAGTCGGCAGAGTCTTCCTCTATGTATTGTATTTTCGTTTTTATTCCTTGTCCAATTTGTATTTCGGACAAGTTTTGTAGTACTTGTAAAATTCATGGAAATGGCTCATGTACTTGTGTCACCGGGTTCTGGGATGTGTTTGGGATGTATTTTATCAAAATGGAATATTGGACTGTTATTTCTACTTAATGGATTTTATTTAGATATTACGTGTTAAGTGAAAGGTAATGATTTTAAAAATGCTAAAACAAGAAATTTAACTTAACCATTTAATGATTGGCTTGCCTGACAGTGGTGTCCGGCGCCATCACGACCTTATGGATTTTGGGTCGTGACAGTAGTCTTTATGTAGATGTCATATTTCGTCGCCCTATACTTTACTTGTTCAGTTATTATACCGGTGGGTGTCTGGACTAGTCCTTATCACTACGTCACCAAGGTTAGTCTTGATACTTACTGGGCACCACTGTGGTGTGCTCATACTATACTAATGCACATTTTTTTTGTGCAGATCCCAGGTTTTTGCGTAGCCAGTCGATCGATAGCTAGAAGCACGGTTGCTGTTGTAGAGACTCAAGGTAAAACCGCAACAGTGTTCGCGGGTTTCAGAGTCACTATCATTTTTGTTCTTACACTATTTTTTACTTATTTCTAAACAGTTGTATCTAGAAGTTGTAGCAAACTCTGTAGAGCTTATGACTTGTACTACTGGTTTTGGGAAATTATAAAATTATGTAAAGGTTTTCATATTGAGACAATTAGATTTTCTTTAAGTGTTTTTGTTATTCATAAAAGGTTAGTGTTACCTAGTCCCTAAGACTAGGTGCCATCATGATACCCAACGGAGAAAAAATTGGGCCGTGACACCAAATGACTCTGGCCCAACACATATTTATTTGAACGAATTTAAGACTAAAATTTTGGTGGTCTGTTTTGTAATAGTAATTATAGAATTTATGCTTATATTTCATTTACCTTTTAAAACAGAACGTTGAGGGGTCTGGGGACGTGAATAAATTAAATCAAATTTTTTTTTAAATTTGATAATTTTTCTACTGATTTCCTAAGTCTTCTATTTCTTATATTAACACTATGTTAAAGTGATAAGTTTAAAAATCATTGTGTATTTAAAACATTAAAGAGTAAATGCCTTTGATTGAGTTGTCAACTTGATTTATTAGCAGAAAGCCTAAAGTACAATCCCATAGACCCAATTGATTTGGGCCTGAAAATGTACCATAGTTACTGTTCAGTTTTCTCGGAAAACTCGGTTTTTCATAATCCAAAGTTCTAAAAATTAACAAAACATAGGATTGTTTTTATTAAATGATACAACCACATTAACTAATGTATAAACTAACATGCTATACGAAAAGAGGTAGTAACTAAATTATTACAACTTATCTATAACAAATCTTACAATTCTTTTCTTACTATTGTTTTACTCCTATTGTTGTAACTAAATGCATAAGTTCAAGGTATCATTTTTGACAAACAAATACAAGGAGTTTTGAAAAAAAATGTTAAGCAACTTTCAGACAGCCTTAGTAGTTAAATAATACGACTTAAACAGTATTCATGAAAAACTATCTACAGACTTGCTCATAACTTCCAATATAAACAGACTTCAAACCAACAAATTTTTCGACAGTAATTTAACTTACACATAGAAGAAAACAAAATTCAAATAAAAAAACCAAGATAATAATCATGTGGCTAGAATAACAATAAATTGAGATTATACAATGTAAAGGGTAATACCTTGATAACAACAAGAAATCAAAGTAAAGAAAATAAATCTCTGAAAATTTTTGAGTGAAAGCAGCAGCAATGAAACCTAGTAGAAAATCAAAGTTCTCAACTTGAACTTGAAAAAAAAAGATTAGAAAAGTAATATATTTATGTTTCTGAAATACCAAAGATTGTTTCCAGAAGTTTTTAAAAGTGAAAGGCAATGGACTCAAGGCAGTGCAGACATAGTGATTTCTAAGGAAATTTCTATGTGTGTATATGTTTTCGTATGTCTATAGCTGTGTGTAGGTATAGGTCCGTAGGTAGATGTGTAAGTGTGTCCCTCTAATGAAGAAAAAATGTGAGTGTTTATATAGAGTGAGGGAGTGAAAGGTTAGATTAGGTGTCACGCCCTGAAATCCCACCATCGGGTCGTGATAGCGTCTAACATTGAACCCGCTAGACAAGCCAACATGTATAGATAAATAAGCATATTAACATTGATTTAACAGAATAAGCTACAAACAGTTCACAACTTAACAGCGGAAATAAATAAATATGGTTTTCAAACTAAGTAAAGACAACATAATACATTGACGCATAATTTTCCCAAAACTTGGAGTCACAAACTCATGAACTGTCTATAAGAGTGCTAAATACAAAGTCTGAAAGGAAATACATGACTGTCTCTGAAACTAGAGGAAAAACAAGACAGAAGTGAAGACAAAGGGATGGAAGAGATGCCAAGGCCCACGAACGCCAGCGGGTATACCTTGAAGCCTCTAGGATAAGCTGGAAGACACTCCAACTAATGATGTCCTCCGGGTCCGACTGCATAATCTGCATAACATAAAGAAGTTCAGGTGTAGCATCAGTACAACCGACCCCATGTACTGAGTAAGTGCCGAGCCTAACCTCGGCGAAGTAATGACGAGGCTAAGACACGACAAGAAAATGTACCTGTGAAGTTCGAATATATAAATATAAACAACGGAAGAGAAATACAGGAAGTAATCCATCAATAAGGTAAAGGGGAACATGCTGTGGGGAGATAACAGTTTCATATAAGAAATCTTAAACAAAGAAAGGAACAACAAGGTCAGAATATCAATAAGGACTAGAAATCACAAGCTTGCACGGCATCACCCTTCGTGCTTTTACTCTCGTCCTCACTATGCAATGTATAATGTAATCAATGTAAATCATGG
>ML373926.1:20189-35676 GCA_005239525.1 Nicotiana knightiana | reverse complement strand
TCCTCACCCAAACAACAATCACAAACAAAGGGCAAGGGAGTAAACAGAATAGAAATAGAAATCCCGGCAAGGGAACATCAATTAAATAATTAAATCCCGACAAGGGAACATCAATTAAACAATTAAATCCCGGCAAGGAAACAATACAACGATGACCCGACAAGGCTATATTTCAATAACTCTTTCTCTTTCTTTCACTTTCATTTCAATGATTTATTCTATCACTTGAGCCAATGCTCCAAAGGATGTAATTATCTCATATTCCTTCATCATTCGTTTTACAATTTGAGCCAATGCTCCAAAAATGTAATATCTCATATTTCTTCATTATTCGTTTCACAATTTGAGCCAATGCTCCAAAGATGTAATATCTCATATTTCTTCATTATTCATTTCACAATATGAGCCAATGCTCCTCAAAGTTTAAAGATCACAATTTCCTTCACATGCTCTTTACAACATATAGAAATCATCAATTAAGCATGGAAGTTACAACAAAATCGGAATATTCGCAATAATAAGACTCACGGTCATGCTAGACACCAATGTATAGATACTCGTCACCATGCCTATACATCGTACTCTACAATTAGCAAGTAGCAAATAAGACTCAACTCCTATTCCCTCAAGCTAAGGTTAGACCAAACACTTACCTCGGGTCCAAAATATAGCAATCAACCCTCTAACACCGCCTTTCCTTTAGAATTCAACTCCGGAATGGTATTATCTAGGCATAATCAACTCAAGTATATCAATAAGGATTCAATAATTCAATTACATAGCCTAATTACCCATTTCCATGCATTCTTCCAAAATAACAAAATTCGACCCCGGGCCCACTTGGTCCAAACACGAGGCTCGGACCAAAACCACGTCACCCATTCACCCACGAGCCCGAATATAGAATTTGTTTTCAAATTCGACCCCAATGAGGTCTAAATCAATAAAATTCAAAAGAGCCTAACTCTACCCAAATTCCCAATTTTCTACTCTAATTTGCATGTTTTAAGCTTAGGAATTCATTAGATATAGATGAAAAATGAAGGAAACGAGTTAAAATTTACTAACCCAAGAAGTTCTAGTGAAGGATGGCTTCAATGGACGCCTAAGGACCCTGGAAAAGATGAATTTCGTGAAAACTTATGAAAAATCCCGAAGCAGCTGTTCTGGAAATATTTATATACCACTAGGCAAAATTGCCCTTCGCGATCGCGGAAGGGAGGTCGCGTTCGCGAAGGGTAGACTAGACAGACCATCGCGATCGCGGAAGGGAGAACGCGAGCGCGAAGAGTAAAAGGGCTGGGGTCTAGAAGTTGACTTACGCGTAGGACATCACGTGAACGCGATGAAGGAGACCTATAAAGTTACGCGTTCGCGGTCAACTGTACGCGAACGCGAAGAGAAAAAGAGGGCTAAGCCCTCAGGGTCAAATAACCCTATGCAATCGCGAGGGAATGGATGCGAACGCGATGAAGGAAAATCTTAAAGCTTCGCGAACGCGGAAAAGGCTTCGCGATCGCAAAGAAAAAATGGACCTGCAACAGCTGAAACAAAACCAGCAATTTTCCTAAGTTCAAAATCACTCCGAGACACCTCCGAAACACTCCGAGCCCTCGGGGCTCCTAAAAAATCACATGAACTAACTCAACAACATCCTACAAACTTAAACGTGCGATCAAATCGCCAATATAACATCAAAAACAACGAATCAAACCTCAAAATCACTAGTTTTTCTTCAAACTTCATAAACTTTCAAATTTAGAGTTTTAAGTCCGAAACACGTCAAACAACGTCCAATTTCAACCAAACTTCACAGAAATATCTTAAAATACATATAAGACCTATACCGGGCACTGGAACCAAAATACAGGCCCGATACCAACACATTCTAACCTATTTCCATTTCAATTTTCTTTATAAATTTCAGAAAGACAATTTCACTCAAAAATTCTATTCTCGGGCTTGGGACCTCGGAATTCGATTCCGGGCACACGCCCAAGTCCCATATTTTCTTACAGATCCTCCGGGACCGTCAAATTACGGGTACGGATCTGTTTACCCAAAATGTTGACCGGAGTCAAATTTACTCATTTTAATATAAAATTTTAGCATTTTTCACAGAATTTCATATTTAAGCTGTCTGGCTACGCGCCCGGACTACGCACGCAAATTGAGGCAACTATACATAAGGTTTTCAAGGCCTCGAAAGTACAGAATGGGTAATAAAATAGGTGATGACCCCTTTGGGTCGTCACATTAGGGTCTCAAAAAGGAATCTTCCAGCATTCCCTAAAATCAGGGAAAAAGCATCTTTCCTTAACAGAAATATGGACAGTTGTCCACTTTCTGGTACCTTCTTATCTCAGAAAATGGACAACTATCCAATTTCTGGATATTTGGGATCTTATCCCTATCCTTTCCTACTCAGCATTTGGACAGTTGTCCCTATTTTCTAACATTTTCTGAAGAATTACAGAATTAAGATTCCAAAATTGACCCTTAAGGGCCTTGGAATTGCCTCAGAACCAGACTGGTTCTGGGCCTGGATCATGTGACTTTTTGTTTAAAGACCTAGGGCTCATAATCTTTAACGAAGCTATGGGCCTGTCTATCACAAACATGCCCAATTTTGAGCGAAGTGGAACGGGCCACTTCAGTGAGGCCCGGTTCTTAACAACTACCAAATACAATAGTAAAAAAATAATAAAATAATAGGGATTCTATTTAATTAACTTTAAATAATATAACAGCAAACACATAAAAACAGTAATGATAAAATACATAAAAATAAAGATAAAACACATAATATAAAGATAAATAAAAAATAAATACAATAAAACAGAAAAGAAAAAGGGAAAAGACATTATTAGTAACGACTGTTTTTGGCATAAAGATCTAGTTGTTAAAAACCCTCATGATAATACACCCATCTGGGATCTGAGATCCCTGATAGGAGATATTGGCAGGAGGATTATTAGACAAGATAGGTGGGGATTTGAAAAAGGGAAAGGCAGATCTAGGGTTTTGGAGAAACTAGATATAAGATCTAGGGTTTCCAGTGGGGTATTTCTGGGATCTATGGGTAGATTAGGGTTCTATGGGGTGTGTTGGTTGTCTGGTATGAATGTGGGTAGGTTCAGGGTTTTGCCGCCTTCATAGCCGATTTCCGGCAGCGGCTCTATGTCTGGGTTTTCAGATCCTAGATATGAGATTTTTGGTGGCGTTTTGGGGATTTGATTGGTAGGGTGATATTCAAGAAGGTGAGGGGGGTGTATAGGGTATGTTTGGGTGGTTTGGGTGGTTTTGGGGTTCCTCCGTCGCCGTAGGCAATTTTCGGCGGCGACTCTAGGCAGCGTTAGGGTTTCTGGTCTTAAATCTACTGGATTTGATGGTGATTTGAGGAATTCGCTTAATGGGGTGAGGTTTGGAAGAGTGAGGGGAGTGGATAGGAATGTATTTTAGGTGGTGTTAGGTGTTGCCACCGCCGTAGGCAATTTCCGACAGCAGCTCTAGGAGGAGGATGGTAGGGCGGCTAGGGTTTGGGTGAGGCTCAGAGAGAGAGAGAGATGTGAGAGAGGGGGAGATTGAAATGATGGGGGTAAGTGGGGCTAGGACACTTATATACTTAAAGGGTAGGCGAGTTCCGCGCCGTTGGATCTATTGAAGATCAACGACCAGGATTGCTGGGCATCTAAACGATGTCGTTTGGTTAGGCGGGAGACTGGACTGGTTTGGGGGTATTGGGCTTGGTGTTTTGGATTGAATTTTGGGATTGGGCTGACTTAAACTTGGCCCAGTCCGGCCTATGTCAATTAGACCTCTATTTTCTTTAATTAATTTTAAATCTAACTAATTTTAACTAAATCCTATATTAAGTACTAAATTATCTTAGATTATAAAATTAAACTAATTATCTATTTGTATTATTTACATAATTAGTCAATCTTAATTTATTAAAAGAAAAATTACCAATTTAACACTAAGACTAAAAAATGTCACAAATAAATTTTTTTGTGATTTTCTTTTAATAATATAATTAAATTATGTAATTAGATACTAGATTCATCTAAAGACCTAATAATTCTATATTATGAGGATTTAAATATTTTTGTCATTTTGCATGACTTTAAAAAAATGAAAAATGCAACTAAATGCATATAATTTCAAATAATTATCAAAACTCCTAAAAAAAGTCTAAAAATAAATACGAATAATCTATTTATTAATTTTGTAGGAATATTTTTTGTGGGGGTAAAAATTACATGCTCACAGCTGCCCCTCTTTGCTCGGAAACACGAAGAGTTTTTGGGCAAAGATAAAGTGAGCAGTCATGAATAAATTTTTTTACCCCGTTTTGATACTCCATGGGAAGCATTTTGAAAAAAATTGACCGAACCTTGCTTCAAAGTTTGCCTACATATCCTTGGCTATAAAGGAATCAGGTCAGTGTAGTTCTGGAAGTTTTGATAGCTGGGACTACCGGGAAGTTGTGATTTCACTGTTGTTACTTGTTGAGCTCCTTATTACACCAAAGTCAAAATGAAGAAAACTAACTAAGCCTATCAGCTACGAGTTAGAAGATTCCTATCTATGAATCTTCTAAAGCTTGGTCTTGAGTCTTGGTTAGTTCTTTATGCATACTCTGATCTGAGTCGTGATGCTTGTTAGCTGCAGGTGCTGGTTCAATCTTCTTCAGATTTTTCGGATCAAGACAGGACATGCAAAGCTTGTGACTTCAATCTTGTCTTGAGCAGTCCCCATCTTTTCCGCTTCTGTACTTTGGGTTCAACTCTTTTCTTTTCTTTTATTCTGGATTGAGACTTCTTCTTTTGGTTGTCTCAAACCATGTGCTTCGAGGTATAACCTGCTCAAGAATAAAAACAAACGAACGAAATTTTCTGCCCCAGTTTTCACTAGGAAATTTTGTGAGTTATTGTAATAAAATTATATATTACTTCATTATTGAAAGCGATAAAAGGGTGGGAGTGGTGTACTCGGAGTAAATGTAGACTAGGGAATGGAGATCCTATGCCTAAAGGTAAGATCAACTAGGGATTAGATACCCTATGGTGGGAAAATAACCAGGTTATGCTGGTATCAACTAGGGAGTGGCGACCCTATGTTGGAAAATCATCAGGTTATGCTGGCGTCAACCAGGGAGTAGGACCCTATGTTGGAAAGTCATCAGGTTATGTTGGCATCAACTAGGGAGTGTATACCCTATGTTGGAAAGTCATCAGGTTATGCTGGCATCAACTAGGGTGTGGAGACCCTATGTTGGAAAGTAATCAGGTTATGTTGGCATCAACTAGGGAGTGGGATCCTATTTTGGAAATTCATCAGGTTGTCGTGCCCCCCTTTTTTCCCCGAGCACTCCTTCCATTTGGGAAAGGGATTTGCATATTTTGAAGAGTCGCCACCTAACGATTTTAACGGTGCATTAGGACACCTAAGGGGTTCAATTACAACTACATTACTAACTAGAGATTGGGTAAGGGCTTGAAATTATCCTAAGGGGAAGGTGTTAGGCACCCCTCAGGATCCACAAGTGTGGTTCCCGGCCAAATGGTTTCTGTGAATTTGTACGGCTTAGCAAACAAACAAATAAAGGCTCAAATAAGAGTGGATTTAAGTCTTAAGCATGCAGATGTTTGAAAACAGTAAAGAAGATTATTTTTGAAAGGATTAAAATCTAAGCATATAAAAGGTATCCTAGGTTTATAATAATATGGATCACATCAATGCAAAATTACTCCTCGAAGAGGGGCTATATGTGGTATTAGCACTGGTCATCATATCCATATTCTACCCTTTCCCAACATGAAAACAACTAAATTGAGTGTTGGTCTCGACCTCTATTGCATGCTGTTACCTGTCCCTTCCTATCAGCCTTGAAGGAAATTAGGACTCCTATCCTAAAGGAGGTGCTAGGCAGACCCTCAGGTTTTAAAGGTGAAAATGCTAAGGCGACATATAATTAACAAGTAGAATTGCAGATAAAGGGGGTAGCACATAAACAGGAAAGGGCTCAAAGACCTCCACAAACAGTGCACATAAACAGCATGTCTCATAGACAATTAAGGTCCAGATTTAGATCCTACGCATGGTGTTTAAGTGATAATAACAAAGACATATTTATTGCATAACTCAGAGAGGATGTCTTAATCAGAGTTGCCTACTGGTTTTAAGCATGCTGACAGTTGAACACTAATCACAAAGGACAGTTCTGGTTTTATTTTTTAAGTTGATTACCTAAGGCTTGCCTAGGTGAATGATAACATGCAACAATTACTCTAGGTTGTTTATAGCTAATAACATGCAATTCTAGGTGTTGAAGATGTGCAAGGACTAATTACCAGTTGTTTAGAACAAGGGACTGTTTTTAGATATCTGTATTTTGACTAAGTGCAGTTAAATGAGAACAATCTTATAGCATGATGTCTAATGCAGCATGATGCATAATAACCTAAACAGGATTTCTAAATGCACATAATATCACAACATTATGCACTATTTCAGGAATAGCAAAAGTACAACTTGTTAATGTTACTTACCTAGAAAAAGGATCTATAGTGCGCCGGCGTGGTTGAGACATGATTGCAATTTATTTATCCTAGGACATGACTTCTAATGAAGTTTCAGAACATGTTTATATGGACAGAATCACGTAATAACAATTTATTTTATTGTTATTATTTGTCCTATAGGCAGGATTTCTAAGCGTAGACGAGTTGTTGAATACAATACACATAAATCTTGAGTAGCATGATATCTAATGCATGGACACATGAACCTACACAGGATCTCTATTGCACAGATAGGGAATAAAAACCTAAGCATGGTTTCTACCCTTGTAATAGCTAGGCATGCATAGTTGCCCCTCCCGTTTCACTATCCTGCCCCAGAAATATTTACAAATTATTACAGGCCAAGGATTATGAATTACACAACCAAAAGTGAAAAATAAGAAGTTATTCTATAAGCAGCCTTGAATTAGGCCCAAATCCTCTAAACCTCATTGCCATATGGTATTCATAGCCTTTCACAGTCCGGGTGTGTCAAAGTTTCCTAAGGACCTCAAGGGATCCCGAGAAATGCTCACACCCAGACTTAGTTACCAGGAGTTAAACATGTGCAGTGTGGAAATACCAGCCTCAGTGTGTCAGAGTTCAGAGGGAACTCAAGGTCCCAAAGCAGTGCTCACACTGAGGGGGCGAAACTTAAAGGTCTAGGAATCAAGTGAAGTGCAGGAGATAGATTTGAAAAGGTTTTGACACAAAATAGTACTGGATTGATTCAATAAATAAAGAAGTTTTATGAAAAGGTTTTGATCAGTAATGAAACAACTTGAATATAATGTAAACATCTTTGGAAAAGCAGCAAACAACTCGCACATGTTCAGCATATTCAAGCATAGATTTCACTCAGGGACAATGGGGATTGGGGACACATAGAAACAGATTAGCATTAGAGAAGTATTAGAGTGTCACAGACTAGTATTGAGTCTGAAACAACACAGTTAGTCACCAAGAATTCATGCCAAGATCTAAACATAATCAGATTCGAGGGAGTACTGGGAGAGGGTAGAACATAATTACACATAGGTTTAAGAAACACATGTTAAGTAAAATACAAGGCAATTATAGTATCCTAGGGATTGCATGCTGAGGCTATAATGGAGGAGATACCCAGAACCAAACAACATAATATGTGAAACTAGTTGCAAGCAAGACAACATAACCATAAGTAAAAGGAAACCAGAAGCAGGATGCATCGTAATAACCAGAGAAACATGTTGTTTTGGAGACTTTAAATATAAACTGGAAACATACCAGTTGAAGACAGCAAATACAGAATAAGAGGAAAGTAGAATAGCTAGTCCTGGCTTCCAGCCGACTAGCAATACCAAACAATCGAGAGAAGAATAGTAGATTGTGTGTGTGTGAGCAAGAGGGAATAGAACAAGGTCTATGTTCGTGTTTTCTTAATGAAAGAGTAGTGTGTATATATAGTTTTTGAAAACCAGTAGTGAATAAAGCAGGAAATCAATATAAACTAGTAATTAGGGACTGAGCATCAATCAATACACAATC
Source organism: Nicotiana knightiana (assembly GCA_005239525.1). Taxonomy (NCBI): domain Eukaryota; kingdom Viridiplantae; phylum Streptophyta; class Magnoliopsida; order Solanales; family Solanaceae; genus Nicotiana; species Nicotiana knightiana. The sequence goes on along the minus strand of ML373926.1, from coordinate 27,583 downwards.
AGTATAGGTATCCCTCAATTAAAGGGATTGAGTTCAAACGACATTATCTGACAATGAATAAGGAAAGGTACCATATGTAGCTTATTGGAATATTCAAAATAGTGTGAAATTAGCATAAGTGTCCCTTAATTGAAGGGATTGAGTTCAAACGGCTAGAAGGCAAAACAACAAATAAGGAAAGTTCCCATATGTGACATGAATATGACATGTAAGGAAACAATTTCAAATCAGTACAAACATACAATAGAGGCTAGGTTCACAGACTCTAATTAAGGGAATGGGAATCAATTAATAGAAAATAAATCATGTAACAAGGTAAAAAATGGACTAAGGTCGGAAATTAATCCGTAAGGTCTCAAATCACTAGGAATCAGGGATTCAAAAAATAGAAAAGATAGCACTGATTTATCACAATATTATGAGAATAAGCGCATTAACATATAATCGACAAAAATCATAAACTCATAGATCTTACTTGGACGGTCAGAGGTGGCCTGAGAATGGTGAGTACAGGCCCAAGGGGGGTAGGAGAGTGAACCCAGGTCTCTTGAAGACCTTAGGGATAACAACACCGGTCATAAAGGAACCATAGGAGGCAGGGGGTGGTGAGGATTCCATGGCTTCCGGTGGAGAGGTGGCCGGAGAAGACGAAGGGCCTCATCGGAGGCGGATAGGAGACTGGAAGTCTCTAGAGAGTTAGAGAGATAGACAGAGAGAGTATAGAGATAGAGAGACCGAGTGAATGAGGGGTCGGAGGTAGTCTCCTAGGTTTAATTATGGTAACACTAATTTGGGCCGTTGATTTAAATTGATCAACGACTTAGATTAGTCGTGGGGTTGGGCCGGGTAGGAATTTGGTTTGGGCTGGGGTTAGTTGGGTTAGGACCAGGTTTGATTTAGGTTGGAATTTAAATAAAGAATGGCTATTTATTAAATACCCATTAAAATTAGATAAATAATTAATAAAAATAGCTAATAATCATATAAAATGAAATTAAGGCTAAATAGGTAAGATTAACGTAATTAACTAATATTTAAAATATAAAATGAATAACCATTGAATTAAAATGGCATAAAATGTACAATTAGGCTATAATTACAAAATTATTGTAATTATAGCCAAATAATGCCAAATTGGCTAATTTGTGAAATAATCAAATCCTAATAGGATTAAAAATGATATATTGTTGGGAAATATTTTGAAATTATTTATAATACAATTTATGAATAATTATTGAATATAAAAATACTGAATAAATTGGAAAAGAAATTAATAAAAATACGAAAAAAAGGAAAAATATCAGTTATTATAAAGAGTGATTTTGAAGGTATATATGCAAATTTTAAAATAGTTTGAGGAAAAATTGGGTATCAACACAGGTTATGCTTGCATAAACTAGGGGATGGGAAAACCTTCATTGGAAAGTCATCAGATTATGCTGGCATCAACTAGGGAGTGGGACCCTATGTTGGAAAGTCATCAGGTTATGCTGGCATCAACTAGGGAGTAGGACCCTATGTCGGAAAGTCATCAGGTTATGCTGGCATCAATTAGGGGATGGGAGACCCTATGTTGGAAATAATTTAGGAGGAGACTTCCCTTTTGAAGTTGTCATTGCAAAGCTATTTCTTACGCAATTTCTTTTTGGTTGCTCTTGCTTCTTGCCAGGTTGCTTTTGGGTTGCACCTGTTTCCTGTTTTCTTCAAACAAAGAACAATTTGTCAATTTGAAATTGTGGTTGGTTTTGTGGCCTTGGTTATTTTGGCGAAGATCTCAACTGCTTGCTTGCTCTCTGAGATCGATTTTATTTCTAACCCTGGAGGTCTTGACTTTTCCAAATCTTTACCAGGATGGTTAATCATGTGGGACTTAACCTTCTTTAACTTTATTTTTCCTTTTTGGTATTTGATTCCGATTCCTTTCCTTTTAGGAATTCTTGATTTAAAAGCATCATCCATCATAGCTCAGTCGAAGTCGACTCGATGCACCTGCCAAGGTTGGGCGCTTTTTGCATACTAGCTTGTAACAAATGAGAACCTCGTAAATCAGTCTGGCCATCCTTTCTTTGTCTCATTTTCAGAATAGAGTTATACCGAAAGGGATTCAAAAGAAAAACCACACAATGAAACAGACAAAATGAACTTAGACGAGAGGTATCCCTTTCGGGGAAAGGAAAGAAGGACTTATCCGAAGTGTATGCGAACTTCAATGAATATGATATGCCTCTTGGACTGGAAGCCTGATCTGTGAGAACCGTCCAACTCTTAGAAATCCATCATAACTTATGCCTCAAGATTGAGAAACTTTACCCAGGACTGTGTTCATGTCAATGACTGATGGTTTCCTTGTTTCGATCAGCGGTGCCCTTTGCGGGTTTTCACCAGCTAACCTTTGTCATTTATCTTCTCACCATCGCCTCATAGCGCTCCTTGAGAGTTTTCACTAACAAGAATCTCTCATTTTTAGTTTCTCTTCTTACCATCGCCTCACGGTGCCCGTGTGGGTTTTCACCAATAAGACACTCTCATTTTATTTCTCTAATTCGGTTGTATCAGAACCTAGTAACTGCATCCCCCAATTTTGGATACCTTCACCAATTGATCGGAAGGACTTGAACAGGGTTTGGGTAAAAAGAATTTTGATTGAATTATAACTTTTGGGACCTTTCAGGCGAAACTATCGCCGAACCATTATAGATTCTGCCCAGTTTTAACTTTTAGCGAAATGTGCATTTTGATTTTGGTGTGGCTGAACCCGAGAATGAGGCTGCCTACATATCCTTTTGGAATCAAGTCAAACGTAGTTCAAGGAAACATTTTGTTTTAGTCTTGTTTTTGTTTTGATTGATTTTTTTATTGAACGCGCAGGTTCCAAAGAAGGTAATCAAAGAAGAGTAATCGACTCAAAAGGTTTATAAAAGGTTGATAGTGTTCGGGTAGGGAGAATGAAAGCCTTCGTCATCCCAATCGGAGAGTATTAAGACGGCAAAAGGGGTCAAACATAATAACTTTTGATCGCATCTGCATTGACAGCTGTTTCGAGCTTATTTCCTTCAATATCTCCTAAGTAAAATATCACGACCCCAAATCCTAAACCGGCCGTGATGGTGCTATCGTGGAACTAGTCTAGCCAACTACCGTATGTTCGAAATTTCTTTTAAAAATCCCAATCGAGTTTCAAGCATTTCATAAAACATACAGAGATTACTAAATAAAGTAGGCCAATTATACAGTACCACCAACCCCAAAACCCGGAGCCAACATGTCATGAGCATCTAGAAGAATAAGCCAAAATATACTATTATAATACAAAACCTCTAAATAAAAGCTAGATGCAACAAGAAGGGAAAACAGAGATGCGGCGGACGCTGAACAACTACCTCTATATCCGGCAATCCGGCTCCGCGCGGAATAAATGGCTAATGCTTNTCAATGCCATCAAATCACAATATACACAACCTTACTTTTCAATAGTGTAAACATAGATATACGAAATCATCATGCCTTAAAACCAACTTCAGAAAAGTCCTTTGAAGAAAGAATATTTTTAACATATTCAAACCGAAAGATTTAGTATGAAAATTAAATGAATCTTATAGAGGCTCCTCGGGCAAAACATATTTCATAAGTTCAGAATGAAAGTAGTAAAATCATAAGTAGCCCCTCGGGAAAAGCATGTATCATAATCAGCCCCTCGAGCATGCCTCACAGTCACTCAGCACCTCACAATCACTCAGCACCTCACAGTCACTCATGCCTCCCAATCGCTCGGCACTCGGCACTCGGCACTCGGTGCGCTCACTGGGGGTGTGTACAGACTCCGGAGGGGCTCCTTCAGCCCAAGCGCTAATATCACTCAGCACCTCACCATCACTCAGCAGAACCACTCAAAAGGCCCCTCGGGCGAATCAGTAAAACAGGGTACTCAACCCAAAAGTTCATTTTAAATCTCAAAGTAGTGTAAATCAGTCTGAGTTTCGAAAACAGTAAGCACAATGTGGCTAAGTGAAATCATCAACAAATAGTGAGGGAAAACAGCAGTAAAAAGCCCCCAAGGGGTCTAAACAGATCGGTACGAGGCCCCAAACACGGCTTATAGCCCAAATATTTCAACAATCTTTAGAACATAATTTAACATAAGGTTTTGAGTAAAATATGCAACTCATTAGTTGCCGCGAAGAGGACCTAGTCCAATCCAAAAATTAGTATGCGCCACATACTCATCGTCTGACATGTGCGCCATTCTAAAATCAGTGAGAAATATGTAGTCCGGGGTTCCATACCCTCAGGACAAGATTTATAACCATTACTTACCTCTATCGGGCCACAACACTAGTCCACTATACTCTTGCCCCTCGAACTGGCTCTCGATTGCTCCGAATCTAGCCAAAACCAGTTTAATATCATTAATATATTTCCAAGGAACACAACCCAATCGAAAATAATCAAATTATACAAGAATCTCGAAATTCGGCCAAACTTGAGCCCCGGGCCCATGTCTCAGAATTCGATAATATTTACATCACTAGAAACCTCGTCCTCCCACGATTCTACTCATACCAAAATCATCACAATCGGATCACAATTGCCTACCCAAAACCTCAAAAAAAATTTCAATTCTCCACCCCTTCTTCCAAACCTTTTCCTACTTAAATCCTCAAATTCGCAAGCCTAATCCGAACAAAATAGCATAGAAACGATGTTAATAACCCGAGAACTTACTTTCACTGCAGAACCACGAATTCCCATCTTCAAATTGCCTTCAAAGAGCTCCTCCCTCATGCAATAATGGTAATATGAGAGAATTTTCACGGAGGCCCTTTTATATTGTTTCTGCCAGCATTTCCGCACCTGCGGACACTTAGTCGCACCTTCGAACCCGCACTTGCGGTCCCAGGTGCACACCTGCGGAAATCCCACTAACGGACCAATTTCGCACCTGCGGTCAATCCTCCGCACATGCGGCTTCGCAGGTGCGGCCATAACTTGGCACCTGCGGAAATTCCCCTGCCTATCCTCTTTCGCACCAGCACATGGCCCATCGCACCTGCGACATCGCACCTACAACTACCCATCCGCAGGTGCGGCCAACATAAGAAATTCACACAAGCAACTATTTTCTGCAAATTTTCCAAGTTCAAAACGCTGCCAACAAATCAATCCCGAGCCCCTATGGGCCCCAACCAAACATACCAACACACCCCATAGCGTTATTCCAACTTAGTTGAGCCTTTGAAACACCAAAAACAACACGAAAATACCAAAATTACATCAAATTCAAGCCTATGAACTTTGAAACTTCCAAATTTNAACTTAGTCGAGCCTTCGAAACACCAAAAACAACACGAAAACACCAAAATTACATCAAATTCAAGCCTATGAACTTTGAAACTTCCAAATTTCACCAACTACGCCGAAACCAACCAAAACACCTCCGATTGACCTAAAATTTTGTAGACATATGCAAAATGACATTACGAACCTGTTCCAACTTCCAGAATTTCATTCCGGCCCCAATAGCCTATTTTCCACTGCCGACCGGAAATCACCAAAAACTAACTTTCGCCAATTCAAGCCTAATTCTACACCAGACATCAAAACTTCATTCCGAACACATTCCTAAGTCCCAAATCACCTAATGAAGCTATCCGAGCCATAAAATCCGCATTCCGAGGTTATTTACAAATAACACTCTTTGTTGACTTTCTCAACTATTAGGCTACTTTAAGAGATTAAATGCCTCAATTCTCATGATAACCACTCCAGACCCAAACCAACTAACCCAACACAACAAAAACAGGCTAGCAATATATAACAAATGCAGAAATGGGGGAAACGGGGTAAATCTCACGGAACGACCGGCTGGGTCGTTATATCCTCCCCTCATAAACAAAAGTTCATCCTCGAACGGGTCTAGAAACATACCTCGAGTCTCGAATAAGTGAAGATATTTGTCCCGCATCTTTCGCTCAGCCTCCCAGGTGGCATCCTCCACCGGCTGCCCTCTCTACTGAACCTTCACTGAAACTATATCCTTAGACCTCAGCTTCCGGACCTGTCAACCTAAAATAGCCACTGGCTCTACCTCATATGACATATCACCCTCGAGCTGAACCGTGCTGAAGTCCAAAACATGGGACGGGTCACCAACATACTTCCGGAGCATCGAAACATGGAATACTGGATGAATACTCGATAAACTGGGAGGCATAGCAAGCCTATAAGCCACCTCCCCAACCCTCTGAAGCACCTCAAATGGCCTAATGAACCTGGGACTCAGCTTCCACCTCTTCCCGAATCTCATAGAACCCTTCATGGGTGATACCTTCAGCAGCACCTTATCCCCAACCATGAAAGACACATCTCGTACCTTCCTGTCCGCATAACTCTTCTGCCTAGACTGCGCCATGCGAAGCCGCTCCTGAATAAACTTTGCATTACTCAATGCATCCTGAACTAAGTCTGTGCCCAACAGCCTAGCCTCGCCCGGCTCAAACCAACCAATCGGAGTCCTGCACCTCCTACCATATAAAGCCTCATACGGAGCCATCTGGATACTCAACTGATAGTTGTTATTATATACAAAGTCCGTTAGTGGCAGAAACTGGTCCCATGAACCACCAAAGTCGATCACACAAGCACGCAACATATCCTCCAAAATCTGAATGGTACTGCCCGTTGGTCTGAGGGTGAAACGCGGTGCTCAACTCGACCTGAGTACCCAACTCTCTCTGCACGGCTCTCCAAAATTTGAGATTTGAACTGAGTACCTCTGTTGGAAATGATAGAAACTGGAACCCCATCCAATAGGACAATCTCCCTGATATAAATCTCAGCTAACCTCTCCGAAGAATAAGTAGTACCAACAGGAATGAAGTGCGCGGACTTGGTCAGCCGATCCACAATAACCCATATAGCATCAAACCTCCTCGAAGTCCGTGGGAGTCCAACTACGAAGTCCATGGTGATCCGCTCCCACTTCCACTCCGGAATATCAAATCTCTGAAGCAATCCACCTGGTCTCTGGTGCTCATACTTGACCTGCTGACAGTTGAGACACCGAGCCACAAACTCAACAATATCTTTCTTCATCCGCCTCCACCAATAATGTTGCCTCAAATCCTGATACATCTTTGCGGCACCCGGATGGATGGAATACCGTGAACTATGAGCCTCTGCTTGAATCAAATCTCGAAGCCCATCTACGTTAGGCACGCAAATCCGACCCTACATCCTCATGACCCCATCATCACCTATAACCACATCCCTGGAATCATCGCGACGGATCCCGTCCTGAGGAACAAGCAAATGTGGATCATCATACTGGCGTGCCCTAATCTGATCGTAAAGAGAAGACTTGGAGGCTACACAAGCCAACACCCGGGGGGGGGGGG
>ML373926.1:0-20148 GCA_005239525.1 Nicotiana knightiana | reverse complement strand
CGCTCTGCTACTGGAAGGTAGGCTAGACTCCCCAAATTCTCTGCTCTGCGACTCAAGGCATCGGCCACTACATTGGCCTTCCCCGGATGATATAAGATAGTGAGGTCATAATCCTTGACGAGCTATAACCATCTCCTCTGATGCAAATTCAAGTCCTTCTGCCTCAGCAGATACTGCAAACTACGATGAACAGTGAAAATCTCACACTGCACTCCATACAAATAATGCCGCCAAATCTTCAAGGCATGAACAATGGCAGCTAACTCAAGATCGTGCACTGGATAATTCTTCTCGTGCACCTTCAACTGTCTAGACGCGTAGGCAATCACCCTACCGTCCTGAAGCAATACCACTCCCAAGCCAACTCTAGAAGCATCACAATAAACTGTGTAAGAACCCGAACCCGTAGGCAAAACTAGTACTGGAGCTGTAGTCAATGCTGACTTGAGATTCTGAAAGGTCTCCTCACACTCATCAGACTATCTGAATGGAGCACCCTTCTGGGTCAATCTGGTCAAAGGCGAAGCAATAGAAGAGAATCTCTCCACAAAGCGACGGTAATATCCCGCCAAACCAAGGAAACTCAAAATCTCTGTAGCTGAGGATGGTCTAGGCCAACTCTGCACCGCCTCTATCTTTTTCGGATCAGCCTGAATACCCTCACTAGACAACACGTGCTCCAAGAAAGCTACCAAACCAAGCCAAAACTCAAACTTGGAGAATTTCGAATAAAGCTTCTCCTCCCTCAACCTCTGTAACACAACTCTCAAATGCTGAGCATGCTCTTCCTGGCTACGAGAATAAACCAGGATGTCATCAATGAACACAATGACGAAGGAATCAAGGTAAGGATGAAACACGATGTTCATCATATGCATGAACACAGTTGGGGCATTGGTGAGCCCAAATGACATAACCAAGAACTCATAATGACCATATCTGGTCCTGAAAGCAGTCTTCGAAATGTCAGAATCCCGAATCTTCAACTGATGATAACCAAATCTCAAGTCAATCTTGGAAAACACTCTAGCTCCGTGAAGCTGGACAAACAAATCATCAATGTGGGGCAAGGGATATCGGTTCTTCACCGCTACCCTGTTAGCTGCTGATAATCAATACACATACACATGGACCCATCATTCTTCTTCACGAACAACACAGGTGCACCCCAAGGTGACACACTAGGCTGAATGAACCCCTTATCCAGGAGCTCCTGAAACTGCTCCTTCAATTACTTTAGCTCAGCTGGTTCCATACGATAAGGTGGAATAGAAATAGGTTGGGTGCCTGATACCAAGTCAATACCAAAATCAATATCCCTGTCAGGTGGCATGCCTGGCAGGTCTACAGAAAACAAATCTGAAAAGTCACGAACCACAGAAGCTGAATCAATAGCGGGAGTCTCACAACTGACATCCCTCACAAAGGCCAAATAAGATAAACACCCTTTCTCAACCATGCGCTGAGCCCTCAGGTAGGAAATCAACCTGCTAGGCATAAACTCAGGAGAACCTCTCCACTCAACCCTCGGACACCCTAGCATAGCTAAGGTCACGGTCTTAGCATGAAAATCAAGAACAACATGACACGGAGATAACCAATCCATGCCCAATATCACGTCAAAATTGACCATGCTGAGTAACAGCAGGTCCTCTCGGGTCTCCAGACCCCTAACAGATATCATGCATGACCAATACACACGGTCCACAACCACAGTATCACCCACCGAAGTTGACACATGAACAGAGGTGACAAGAGACTCACGGGGCACATCCAGAAACAGGCAAAATATGAAGAAACATAGGAATATGTAGAACCAGGGTCAAATAATGCCAAGGCATCTCGACAACAGACTGAGACAATACCTGCGATCACGGCATATGATGCCATAGCATCCGGCCTGGCTTGAAATGCATACATGCGAGCCTGACCTCCCCCTGCTCGACCTCCCCCTCTAGGGCGACCTCTGGCTGACTGACTACCACCCATGGCTGCCTTGGCGGGTTGTGAAGTGACTGGAGTTGAAGTCGAGGGCTGTCCCCTCTGCAGAGAAGATCCACCAGAACAGCGGGGAAACTGCCTCCACCCGTGCCCGAACACTCCACACTCAAAACAACTCCCTGGAGCTGGAGACGGGGACTGATAGAAACCTCTAGCACCCATACGGCCACTGGAAGACTCATGCATAGAAGAACCCTGAACTGGGGGTGCTCGAGCTGCACACTGAGCTGGGACGGCACCAAATGAAGTATGGCCTGACTGAGAACCACGGGTACCCTGCCCCGAAGATGCACCACTATATGCTGGGCGGCCTGGCTGAAGAGGCCTGAATGAACGGCCCCTACCCTGCTGAAACTGTCCCCTGAAGGGAGCACCACTGGAATTGCCCGAACCACAAGGCCTCTTGGCCTCCCTCTCTTCCCGCTCCTGGCGGCAAACAAACTCTATATCTCGAGCTATGTCAACAACCTGCTCGAATGAAGCACCCGATACTCTCTCCCAATTCATAAATAACCGAAGCTGATAAGAAAGACCATCTACAAACCTCCTCACCCTCTCCCTATCAGTAGGGACAATCTCAGAAGCATGCCTAGCCAAGTCACTCATCTCGTACTGAGTAACTGATAACTCTCCCTGGTGCAGCTGCTCAAACTACCTGTGCTACTCTTCTCTGTGGGACCGAGGAACATACTTCTCCAAAAAGATCGTGGAGAACTTCTGCCAGGTGAGAGGTACTGAACCAACCGGTCTACGCCTCTCGAATGACTCCCACCAGGTAAAGGCAGCACCCGCAAACTGAAATGTAACAAATGAGACCCCACTTGTCTCCAAAATACCTGCGGTATGTAGTATCCTATGGCACCTATCTAGAAACCCCTAGGCATCCTCGCCCTCTGTACCGCTGAAAGTCGGAGGCTGAAGTCTGCTGAATCTGTCTAACCTGCGCTGCTCGTCCTCCGACATAGCAGGGACCACATAATCCTTGACCGAAGCAACTGGCCGAGCTGGGGCTGCTCCCGGTGCTTGAATACCCTGTGCAGCCTACTCAGGTGCCGGGGCAGTTGGAGTCTGATTGCCCTGGCCTGAGCTGTGGTGGCAATAGAAAACATGGCAACTTCCTGAGCCAAACTGGTGCATACTATCAATATCTGAGACATGGTCTCGTGAAGACCCGAAATAACCATAGGCACTGTCGGTGCCTGAGCCTGTCCCACTGGAACACCATCGGCGGGAACCTGATCGTGATCGATAGGGGGATCCTGTGGTACTGCCCCGGCTGCTGCGCGGGCTGGCCCCTACCTCTACCACGGCCTCGACCGCGAGCTAGACCTCTCACTGGTCTAGCCGGTGACTGGTCACTCTGATCGGTATGGCATGTCCTCACCATATGTGAGAGAATGAAACAACTTAAGTTCAGATTCCAAGAATCAATAGATCAGCACGAAAGAGTTCAAGAAAGATAGAAATGTTTCCTAAAAGTTTGGCAGCCTCTCGAAGATAAGTACAGACGTCTCTGTACCGATCTGCAAGACTCTACTAAACCTTCTCATGACCGTTGAGTCCTATGTAACCTAGGCTCTGATACCAAACTGTCACGACCCCAAATCCTAAACCATCCGTGATGGCGCCTATCATGGAACTAGTCTATCCAACTATCGCATGTTCGAAATTTCTTTTAAAAATCCCAATCGAGTTTCAAGCATTCCATAAAACATACACAGATTACTAAATAAAGTAGTCCAATTATACAGTACCACTAACCCAAAAACCCGGAGCCAACATGTCATGAGAATCTAGAAGAATAAACCAAAATATACTATTATAGTAAAGACCTCTTAATAAAAGCTAGATACAACAAGAAGGGAAAACAAAGATGATGCGGACGCTGAACACGTACCTCTATATCCCGCAATCTGGCTCCGCGCGGAATAAAGGGCTAATGCTCGGTATCTGCACCTGAAACTGCACACATGGGTGTAGGGAGTAATGTGAGTACGCCAACTCAGTAGTAATGAAAATAAATCCAGTCTAAGCGGCAAGGAAACACATAAAATCAATGCCATCAAATCACAATATACACGGCCTTACTTTTCAATAGTGTAACATAGATATACGAAATCATCATGCCTTAAAACCAACTTTAGAAAAGTCCTTTGAAGAAAGAATAATTTTAACAACTTCAAACCGAAATATTTAGTATGAAAATGAAATGAATTATATAGAGGACCCTCGGGAAAAATCTATTTCATAAGTTCAAAATGAAAGTAGTAAAATAATAAGTAGCCCTCAGGCAAAACATTTATCATAATCAGCCCCTCGGGCATGCCTCACAGTCACTCAACACCTCACAATCACTCAGCACCTCACAGTTACTCATGCCTCCCAATCGCTCGTCACTCGGCACTCCGCACTCGGTGCGCTCACTGGGGGTGTGTACAGACTCCGGAGGGGCTCCTTCAAGTCAAGCGCTAATATCACTCAGCACCTCACCATCACTCAACAGAACCACTCAAAAGGCCCCTCGGACGAATCAGTAAAAAAAGGTACTCGACCCAAAACATCATTTTATATCTCAAAGTAGTGTAAGTCAGGCTGAGTTTCGAAAATAGTAAGCACAATGTGGCTGAGTGAAATCTTCAACAAATAGTGAGGGACAACAGCAGTAAAAAGCCCCCAAGGGGTCTAAACAGATCGGCACAAGGCCCCAAACACGGCTTATAGCCCAAATATTTCAACAATCTTTAGAACATAATTTAACATAAGGTTTTGAGCAAAATATGCAACTCATTAGTTGATGCGGAGAGGACCTAGTCCAATCCAAAAATCAGTATGTGCCACATACTCATCGTCTGACATGTGCGCCATTCTAAATCAGTGAGAAATATGTAGTTCGGGGTTCCATACCCTCAGGACAATGTTTATAACCATTACTTACCTCTACCGGGCCACAACACTAGTCCGCTATGCTCTTGCCCCTAGAACTGGCTCCCGATTGCTCCGAATCTAGCCAAAACGAGTTTAATATCACTAATATATATCCAAGGAACACAACCCAATCGAAAACTACCAAATTATACAAGAATCTCGAAATTCAGCCAAACCCGAGCACCGGGCCCAAGTCTCAGAATTCGATAATTTTTACATCACTAGAAATCTCGTCCTCCCACGATTCTACTCATACCAAAATCATCACAATCGGATCACAATTGCCTATCAACAAACTCAAAAGAAAATTGCAATTCTCCACCCCTTCTTCCCAACCTTGTCCTACTTAAATCCTCAAATTCACATGCCTAATCCGAACAAAATAGCATAGAAACGATGTTATTAACCCGAGATCTTACCTTCACTGAAGAACCACGAATTCCCTTCTTCAAATTGCCTTCGAAGAGCTCCTCCCGCATGCAAAAATGGTTAAATGAGAGAATTTTCACGGAGGCCCTTCTTATACTATTTCTGCCAGCATTTCCGCACATGCAGACACTTAGTCGCACCTACGGACCCGCACTTGCGGTCCCAGATGCGCACCTGCGGAAGTCCCCCTAACGGACTAATTTTGCACCTGCGGCTTCGCAGGTGCGGCCATAACTTCGCACCTGCAGAAATTCCCCTGCCTAGCCTCTTTCGCACCTGCGACATCGCACCTGTGCATGGCCCATCGCACCTGCGACATCGCACCTGTGCATGTCCCATCGCACCTGCGGCTACCCATCCGCAGGTACGGCCAACACTAGAAACTCACAACTACAAATTTTCCAAATTCAAAACCCCGCCAACCATCCGAAATGAATCCCGAGCCCCTCGGGGCCCCAACCAAACATACCAACACACCCCATAGCATTATTCACATTTAGTCAAGCCTTCGAAACACCAAAAACAACACGAAAATACCAAAATTACATCAAATTCAAGCCTATGAACTTTGAAACTTCAAAATTTCGCCAACTACGCTGAAACCAACGAAAGCACCTCCGATTGACCTGAAATTTTGCAGACATATCCAAAATGACATTACGAACCTGCTCCAACTTTCGGAATTTCATTCCGACTCTGATAGCCTATTTTCCACACCGGACATCAAAACATCATTCCAAACATACTCCTAAGTCCCAAATCACCTAATGAAGCTATCCGAGCCATAAAATCTGCATTCCGAGTCGTTTACCAATAAGTCAACTCTTAGTTGACTTTCTCAACTTTTAGGTTACTTTAGGAGACTAAATGCCTCAATTGTCACCATAACCACTCCAGACTCAAACCAACTGACCCAACACAACAAAAACATGCTAGCAATATATAACAAATGCAGAAATGGGGGAAAAAGGGTAAATCTCACGGAACGACCGGCCGGGTCGTTACATACAATGCCCCTTTCGGCAATAGTTTCATTATAATGTATCGACTTTTCCAATTTGGACCGAACTTTCCTTTTGCATCCTCATGATGCGGGAGAATACGCCTTAGAACGAGTTGTCCCACTTTGATGTTTCTAGGCCGCACTTTCTTGTTGTAAGCGCGGGCCATTCTTTGTTGGTACAACTTCCCTTGATAAACCGTGGCCATCCATTTTTCATCAATCATAGTTAATTGTTCCAGCCGGGTTTTAACCCATTCTTCATCCTCGATTATGGCTTCAGTGCCATAATGCAATAAGTAAGGGGTAGCCCCAACTGATATGCGCACGGTTGTGAGATATCCCATTGATGCAAAAGGCAACTTCTCATGCCATTTTCTAGAACTTTGAATCGTTTTCTTGTGGATTTTCTTAACGTTTTTGTTTGCCGCTTCAACGGCGCCATTGGCTTTGGGTCGGTAAGGGGTAGAATTGCGATGCGTAATTTTAAACTGTTCGCATATCTCCCTCATCAAGTGACTATTCAGATTTGCAGCGTTTTTATGTAATGATGGTTTTCGGAATACCAAAACGATAGATAATGTTGGAACGTACAAAGTCCACCAATGCTTTCTTGGTGACAGATTTGAAAGTGACCGCTCCGACCCACTTTGTGAAATAATCAATGGCAACCAGGATAAATTTGTGCCTGTTTGAGGTTTTTGGCTCGATCGGCCCAATGACATCCATACCCCAAAAAAAAACGGCCAAGGTGCTGACATATGATGCAATTCTGAAGGCGATGCATGAATCAGGTCACCGTGTATCTGATACTAATGGTACTTCCGGACAAAACTGAAGCAATATTTTTCCATGGTCATCCAGTACTAACCGGCCACAAGATTTTCTTTGCAAGGACATATCTGTTCATGTGGAGGCCACATACTCCCGGATGCACTTCGTTCATGATATTTTCAGCTTCTTTAGCATCTACACATCTCAAAAGATTCAAATCTGGAGTTCTCTTATACAACACTTCACTTAAGAAGAAACTGCTAGCAAGCCTTCTAATGGTTCTCTTTTGGTCTCCATTGGCTTGCTCGTCTTATTCTTTTGTTTTCAGGAACCTTTTAATATCATGCTACCATGGTTGGACATATGGTTCTGCTTCAACCGTGTTGCAATAACCATGTCTTTCTTGGCCAATATGGACAGTTCCCAGATATGGCAGCATTGCAACTAAGGTAGCTAGTGCATAAACTAATTCATTGTGGAATCAAGTAATATACCTGAATTCAACGGATTTGAACCGTTTGTTGAGATCTTCCGCATGTTGTCTACATGGGATAAGCTTGATATCTCGAGTTTCCTATTCGACTTGGGCTTGCCGAATGACCATATCAGAATCTCCCATGATTAGAAATTCTTCCACATCCAGATCAATTGCCATGTTCAAGCCCATGATGCAAGCCTAATATTCAACATTGTTATTCGTACAGAAGAACCGAAGTCAGGTTATAGCCGAATAGTGCTGACTAGTGGGCGAAATCAAAATTTCCCCAATCCCAACGCCCTTTGCATTCACGACTCCCTGAAAGAACATTTTCCAAGTCTTAGTGTCTTCTAGAATTACTTCAACTGAATTTACTTCCTCGCCTATGAAATAAGTGTTGAAGTTTTGGTATTCATCATCAACTGGTTTCTCACCTAAATGATCGGCTAAGGCTTGGTCTTACATAGCCGTGTGGGTGACATAGACAATGTCGAACTCAATGAGCAGGATTTGCCATTTGGCTAGCCTTCCCGTGGGCATTGGTTTTTGGAATATGTACTTTAGAGATTCCAATCGGGTTATGATATACGTGGTATAGGCCAACAAATAATGTCAAATCTTTTGAGCGACCCAATTCAAGGCGCAAAAAGTTTTTTCCAGCAAAGTGTACTTGGCTTCATACCCAGTAAATTTTTTGCTCAAGTAATATATGGCTTGCTCTTTCTTCCTGGTTGCATTATGTTGCCCAAAAACACAGCCAAAAGAATTCTCCAAGACCTTCTAGTACAAGAACAAAGGTCTTCTAGGCTCCAGCGGGACCAGCACCAACGAATTTGACAAGTATTTTTTGATTTTATCAAAAGCTTCTTGACACTCATCCGTCCATTTAATTGCCGTGAGCTCGCATGTAGTAGTTAGCTGAGCATTGAATCTACTGATGTAATTCAACCTTCCTAGCAAACTCATGACCTCTTTCTTGGTTTTCGGAGGTGGTAGATCTCGGATAGATTTTATATTTGTTGGATATAACTCAATACCCCTCCGACTGACTATAAACCCCAAGAATTTCCCAAATGGAACCCCAAATACACATTTAGCTGGGTTCAATTTCAAGTCATACCTACGTAGACGCTCAAAGAATTTTCTCAGATCTCGCATGGCCTTCTTGTGTTCTGGATTTAATGATCACATCATTTACGTACACCTCAATTTCTTGGTGCATCATATCATGGAAGATGGCGGTCATAGCTCTCATGTAAGTTGCCCAGGCATTTTTCAGACCGAATGGCATGACCGTGTAACAGTAAGTGCCCCATGGTGTGGTGAAAACTATCTTTTCTGCATCTTCTTCATCCATCAGGACTTGGTGATACCCAGCATAACAATCCATAAAATATTGTATCTCATGTTTGGCACAGTTGTCGACAAAGATATGGATATTTGGTAATGGGAAGTTGTCCTTAGGGCTTGCTTTGTTCAAATCTCTATAGTCCACACATGCTCGGATCTTCCCGTCCTTTTTTGGTACTGGGACTACATTGGCCAACCATGTGGTATATCAGACTACTCGGATTACACCGGCTTTTACTTATTTAGTAACCTTTTCTTTAATCTTATCGATGATGCCTGTTTTGAATTTTCTTTGCTTTTTTTGGATAGGTGGACAACCAGGATACGTTGGCAACTTATGTACCACTAAAGAGACACTCAGTCCTGGCATATCATCATAAGACCATGAAAACACGTCTTTAAATTCAAACAAAACTTGGATCAATGCATCTCTACTTTTTCCCTCGGCATGAATGCATATCATGGTCTCCCTGACCTCTTCTGAATTGCCCAAATTAACTGGCTCGGTTTCATTTAGGTTTGGCTTAGGCTGATTCTCAAATTTTTCCAATTCTCAGTTTATTTCCCTAAAAGCCTCATCTTCATCAGATTCTGGTTCTTGATTCATTATATCACAGTTAGACAGCGTTTTAAGATTTGGTCATGATGTTCGCAAGCATGTCATGTTATTTAAGTCCGTATTATTAGAACTGAAGAGAGAAAGATAAGAAAAACAACAAAATCAGAAAGAATAATAAAAGGAAGATTCATAGACGATGAAATATTAATTTCTTACGTTCATTGGCCCATTTTTCGTCAGCATGGGTAGCTTGGAAACCTATGCCAAAGAAATTCTTATTGGTAGCCAAGGTGACGGGTTCTATAACGCCCTGGAAGATACTCCGAGTCCTTTCCCGGGCTTGTACCCATGTTTGATCATTTCACTAGCGACCATGATTGATGCGTTTGATAAACAGGGTTGAGGACATGGGGTTCCTTTTTCGCACTGTTCTGCAACAACAATTTCAAAGGCTTGGTAAACGATGTGTTCACTTCCCTCTCTAGCCTCCAGACATGGGACTGAGGGGTCCCTATAGATTGACTGTTCATCTTCTCCATGGACAACTATTTCTTGGTTTTCATGTTCGAACTTGACCATTTGATGGAGAGTAGAGGGCACGACTCCCGCGGCATGGGTCCATGGTCTTCCTAAAAGAAAGTTATATGAAGTGTCCATGTCCAAAACTTGGAATGTTACTTAAAAATCCACGAGGCCAAAGGTTAGGATCAAGTCAATTTCCCATATCGTATCCCGGTTAACGCCGTCGAAAGGACGCACACAAACATTATTTGGTCTGATCCTTTCTGTCCTAATTTCCATCCATTGTAATGTTGATAGAAGGAAAATGTGAACTCTAGATCCAGCGTCTAACATAACCCTTTTCACATAATATCCTTCACACTTGACAATCAAGTGAAGGGCTTTGTTGTGGGCGGCTCCTTCTGGAGGCAAGTCATTTCGGCTGAAGGAGATTCGGTTGACCTCGAAAAATCATTCTTCCATTCTTTCCAACTGTTCAACCGTGGTTTCAATCGGAACATACGCCTCATTCGGCGTCTTTAGAAGCACCTTCTGGTGTTCGTTTGAGCTCATCAATAGAGACAAAATTGAAACCTGGGAGGGAGCTGTCACGACCCAAAATCCCTAACGTCGTGATGGCGCCGGACATCAATGTCAGGCAAGCCAAATCATTAATTAATTGAAATAACTTTGTTTTAACATTTATAAAAACATTTCCGTTCACTTTACTACATGATAATCAAATAAAAGTCTGTTAACTAAAAATAGTGATTTAAAGATTTCGCTTAACAAATTATATCCCAATACATATCCCAGAACCCAGTGTCACTAGTACATGAGCAATTTCTAAGAATTCAACAATCATTACAAGCCTATCCGAAATACAACTGGACAAGGAAATTTAAATGAAATAAATACAGTACGAAGGAGACTCTGTCCGCTGCGGATCGCCTCTGGATGATGTAGCCGCCAAGTCTCCGAATACTCCACATTGCTATGAAAGTACCCGTGCAATAAATGCACAACAACTGTAGCATGAGTACAAAAACAATGTGTACTTACTAAGTCGCGCGCCTAACCTCAGAGGGTAGTAACAAGAGGTAAAATTTGACACTTACTAAAGGTCAATTTAAAATATTTAAGAGTGACACTAAGCATGGTTGTATCATACACAATTTATAAAATAGGATTTAAACATGTTACAACTCCGTTCACATTTAACACTTCATATCTTCGTCATATTAACAATTAATCAACATGGTGATTTAATTAGATAATAATAAATCAACGGAAAGAACAACTTCTTCCAAAAGTCTTTTTAATAACTTTAAATCTATGTTATTTCAATCGACAATTTAACTTTTCCGGCCAGTAACCAAGCAAATATCATAGCCACTACGCAGCAAATATCATGCGCAGGCAATGCCAAGGGTCGAACGGTGAGGACCAACAATAATAAATCGTGCACTGTCGAAGGGTCGATCGACTCGAACCACAAATGCATCTATCTGTCCCGCTCGCGAATCAATTTAATTGCCGCGTCTTTCTTTAGTAGCTTAAATATGGGCTCGCATGTGGTAGTAAGCTGAGCGTTGAATCTACTGATGTAATTCAACCTTCCTAGCAAACTCATGACCTCTTCTTTGTTTTCGGAGGTGCTAGATCTCGAATAGATTTTATATTTGTTGGATATAACTCAATACCCCTCCGACTGACTATAAACCCCAAGAGTTTCCCATATGGAACCCCAAATGCACATTTAGCTGGGTTCAATTTCAAGTCATACCTACGTAGACGCTCAAAGAATATTCTCAGATCTCGCATCGCCTTCTTGTGTTCTGGATTTAATGATCACATCATTTACGTACACCTCAATTTCTTGGTGCATCATATCATGGAAGATGGTGGTCATAGCTCTCATGTAAGTTTCCCTGGCATTTTTCAGACCGAATGGCATGACCGTGTAACAGTAAGTGCCCCATGGTGTGGTGAAAACTATCTTTTCTGCATCTTCTTCATCCATCATAACTTGGTGATACCCAGCATAACAATCCACAAAATATTGTATCTCATGTTTGGCACAGTTGTCGACAAGGATATGGATATTTGGTAATGGGAAGTTGTCCTTAGGGCTTGCTTTGTTCAAATCTCTATAGTCCACACATACTCGGATCTTCTCGTCCTTTTTTGGTACTGGGACTACATTGGCCAACCATGTTGTATATCGGACTACTCGGATTACACCGTCTTTTAGTTGTTTAGTAACCTCTTCTTTAATCTTATCGTTGATGCCTGTTTTGAATTTGTTTTGATTTTTTTTTATAGGTGGACAACCAGGATACGTTGGCAACTTATGTACCACTAAATAGACACTCAGTCCTGGCATATCATCATAAGACCATGAAAACACGTCTTTAAATTCAAGCAAAAGTTGGATCAATGCATCTCTAGTTTTTCCCTCGGCATGAATACTTATCATGGTATCCCTGACCTCTTATGAATTGCCCAAATTAACTGTCTCGGTTTCATTTAGGTTTGGCTTAGGCTTATTCTCAAATTGTTCCAATTCTCAGTTTATTTCCCTAAAAGCCTCATCTTCATCATATTCTGGGGCTTGATTCATTATTTCACAGTTAGACAGCGTTTTAGGATCTGGTCATGAAGTCCGCAAGCATGTCATGTTATTTAAGTCCGTACTATTAGAACTGAAAAGAGAAAGATAAGAAAAACAGAAAAATCAGAAAGAATAATAAAAGGAAGATTCATAGACGATGAAATATTAATTTCTTACGTTCATCGGCCCATTTTTTGTCAGCATGGGTAGCTTGGAAACCTATGCCAAAGAACTTCTTATTGGTAGCCAAGGTGACGACGGGTTCTATAACGCCCTGGAAGATACTCCGAGTCCTTTCCCGGGCTTGTACCCGTGTTTGATCATTTCACTAGCGACCATGATTGATGCGTTTGATAAACAGGGTTGAGGACATGGGGTTCCTTCTTCGCACTATTCTGCGACAACAATTTCAAAGGCTTAGTAAACGTTGTGTTCACTTCCCTCTCTAGCCTCCAGACATGGGACTGAGGGGTCCCTATAGATTGACTGTTCATCTTCTCCATGGACAACTATTTCTTGGTTTTCATGTTCGAACTTGACCATTTGATGGAGAGTAGAGGGCACGACTCCCGCGGCATGGGTCCATGGTCTTCCTAAAAGAAAGTTATATGAAGTGTCCATGTCCAGAACTTGGAATGTTACTTAAAAATCCACGGGGCCAAAGGTTAGGATCAAGTCAATTTCCCATATCGTATCCCGGTTAACACCGTCGAAAGCACGCACACAAACATTGTTTGGTCTGATCCTTTCTGTCCTAATTTCCATCCATTGTAATGTTGATAGAGGGAAAATGTGAACTCTAGATCCACCGTCTAACATAACCCTTTTCACATAATATCCTTCACACTTGACAATCAAGTGAAGGGCTTTGTTGTGGGCGGCTCCTTCTGGAGGCAAGTCATTTCGGCTGAAGGAGATTCGGTTGACCTCGAAAAATCATTCTTCCATTCTTTCCAACTGTTCAACCGTGGTTTCAATCGGAACATACGCCTCATTCGGCGTCTTTAGAAGCACCTTCTGGTGTTCGTTTGAGCTCATCAATAGAGACAAAAGTGAAACCTGGGAGGGAGCTATCACGACCCAAAATCCCTAACGTCGTGATGGCACCGGACATCAATGTCAGGCAAGCCAAATCATTAATTAATTGAAATAACTTTGATTTAACATTTATAAAAACATTTCCGTTCACTTTACTACATGATAATCAAATAAAAGTCTGTTAACTAAAAACAGTGATTTAAAGATTTCGCTTAAGCAATTATATCCCAACACATATCCCAGAACCCAGTGTCACTAGTACATGAGCAATTTCTAAGAATTCAACAATCATTACAAGCCTATCCGAAATACAGCTGGACAAGGAAATTTAAATGAAATAAATACACTACGAAGGAGACTCTGTCCGCTGCGGATCGCCTCTGGATGATGTAGCCGCCAAGTCTCTGAATCCTCCACATTGCTATGAAAGTTACCGTTCTGTAGCATGAGTACAAAAACAACATGTACTTAGTAAGTCGCGCGCCTAACCTCAGAGAGGTAGTAACAAGAAGTAAAATTTGACACTTACTAAAGGTCAATTTAAAATATTTAAGAGTGACACTAAGCATGGTTGTATCATAGACAACTTATAAAACAGGATTTAAACATGTTACAACTCCGTTCACATTTAACATTTCATATCTTCGTCATATTAACAAT
Organism: Nicotiana knightiana; assembly: GCA_005239525.1. Lineage (NCBI taxonomy): Eukaryota > Viridiplantae > Streptophyta > Magnoliopsida > Solanales > Solanaceae > Nicotiana > Nicotiana knightiana. The sequence goes on along the minus strand of ML373926.1, from coordinate 5,819 downwards.
TAATCAACATGGTGATTTAATCAGATAATAATAAATCAACGGAAAGAACAACTTCTTCCAAAAGTCTTTTTAATAACTTTAAATCTCTGTTATTTCAATCGACAATTTAACATTTCAGGCCAGTAATCAAGCAAATATCATAGCCACTACGCAGCAAATATCATGCGCAGGCAATGCCGAGGGTCGAACGGCGCGGACCAACAATAATAAATCGTGCATTGCCGAAGGGTCGATCGGCTCGAACCATAGATGCATCTATCTGTCCCGCTCGCGAATCAATTTAATTGCCGCGTCTTTCTTTAGTAGCTTAAATATGGGCTCGCATGTGGTAGTAAGCTGAGCGTTGAATATACTGATGTAATTCAACCTTCCTAGCAAACTCATGATCTCTTTCTTTGTTTTCGGAGGTGGTAGATCTCGGATAGATTTTATATTTGTTGGATATAACTCAATACCCCTCCGACTGACTATAAACCCAAAAAGTTTCCCAGATGGAACCCCAAATGCACATTTAGCTGGGTTCAATTTCAAGTCATACCTACGTAGACGCTCAAAGAATATTCTCAAATCTCGCATGGCCTTCTTGTGTTCTGGATTTAATGATCACATCATTTACGTACACCTCAATTTCTTGGTGCATCATATCATGGAAGATGGCGGTCATAGCTCTCATGTAAGTTGCCCAGGCATTTTTCAGACCGAATGGCATGACCGTGTAACAGTAAGTGCCCCATGGTGTGGTGAAAACTATCTTTTCTACATCTTCTTCATCCATCATGACTTGGTGATACCCAGCATAACAATCCACAAAATATTGTATCTCATGTTTGGCACAGTTGTCGACAAGGATATGGATATTTGGTAATGGGAAGTTGTCCTTAGGGCTTGCTTTGTTCAAATCTCTATAGTCCACACATACTCGGATCTTCTCGTCCTTTTTTGGTACTGGGACTACATTGGCCAATCATGTTGTATATCGGACTACTCGGATTACACCTGCTTTTAGTTGTTTAGTAACCTCTTCTTTAATCTTATCGCTGATGCCTGTTTTGAATTTGTTTTGCTTTTTTTGGATAGGTGGACAACCAGGATACGTTGGCAACTTATGTACCACTAAATAGACACTCAGTCCTGGCATATCATCATAAGACCATGAAAACACGTCTTTAAATTCAAGCAAAAGTTGGATCAATGCATCTCTAGTTTTTCCCTCGGCATGAATACTTATCATGGTATCCCTGACCTCTTATGAATTGCCCAAATTAACTGTCTCGGTTTCATTTAGGTTTGGCTTAGGCTTATTCTCAAATTTTTCCAATTCTCAGTTTATTTCCCTAAAAGCCTCATCTTCATCATATTCTTGGGCTTGATTCATTATTTCACAGTTAGATAGCGTTTTAGGATCTGGTCATGAAGTCCGCAAGCATGTCATGTTATTTAAGTCCGTATTATTAGAACTGAAAAGAGAAAGATAAGAAAAATAGCAAAATCAGAAAGAATAATAAAAGGAAGATTCATAGACAATGAAATATTAATTTCTTACGTTCATCGGCCCATTTTTTGTCAGCATGGGTAGCTTGGAAACCTATGCCAAAGAACTTCTTATTGGTAGCCAAAGTAACGACGGGTTCTATAACGCCCTGGAAGATACTCCGAGTCCTTTCCCGGGCTTGTACCCATGTTTGATCATTTCACTAGCGACCATGATTGATGTGTTTGATAAACAGGGTTGAGGACATGGGGTTCCTTCTTCGCACTATTCTGCGACAACAATTTCAGAGGCTTGGTAAACGTTGTGTTCACTTCCCTCTCTAGCCTCCAGACATGGGACTAACGGGTCCCTATAGATTGACTGTTCAACTTCTCCATGGACAACTATTTCTTGGTTTTCATGTTCGAACTTGATCATTTGATGGAGAGTAGAGGGAACGACTCCCGCGGCATGGATCTATGGTCTTCCTAAGAGAAAGTTATATGAAGTGTCCATGTACAGAACTTGGAATGTTACTTAAAAATCCATGGGGCCAAAGGTTAGGATCAAGTCAATTTCCCATATCGTATCCCGTTAACACCGTCGAAAGCACGCACACAAACATTGTGTGGTCTGATCCTTTCTGTCCTAATTTCTATCCATTGTAATGTTGATAGAGGAAAAATGTGAACTCTAGATCCACCGTCTAACATAACCCTTTTCACATAATATCCTTCATACTTGACAATCAAGTGAAGGGCTTTGTTGTGGGCGGCTCCTTCTGGAGGCAAGTCATTTCGGCTGAAGGAGATTCGGTTGACCTATAAAAATCATTCTTACATTCTTTCCAACTGTTCAACCGTGGTTTCAATCGGAACATACGCCTCATTCGGCGTCTTTAGAAGCACCTTCTGGTGTTTGTTTGAGCTCATCAGTTTAAAATATTTGACACTTACTGAAGGTCAATTTAAAATATTTAAGAGTGACACTAAGCATGGTTTTATCATAGACAATTTATAAAACAGGATTTAAACATCTTACAACTCTGTTCAGATTTAACACTTCATATCTTCGTCATATTAACAATTAATCAATATGGTGATTTAATCAGATAATAATAAATCAACGGAAGGAACAACTTCTTCCAGAAGTCTTTTTAATAACTTTAAATCTCTGTTATTTCGATCGACAATTTAACATTTCAGGCCAGTAATCAGGCAAATATCATAGCCACTACGCAGCAAATATCATGCGCAGGCAATGCCGAGGGTTGAATGGCGTGGACCAACAATAATAAATTGTGCACTGCAGAAGGGTCGATCAGCTCGAACCATAGATGCATCTATCTGCCCCGCTCGCGAATCGATCATGCGACGCGGTTAACATAATACGGATAGCCTGCTTGCAAATCATACATGCGACTCAGGTGCTCATATGAATACATACACAAATACAGGGTCTTCCTGCTCGCGAATCACTCAAGCGACTCAGGCACCTAAAGTTACACATATCCACATAATAAATTCGTATTTTATCAAGAAAACCGTTTTTCTCAGGAATGTGGTAAAATCTTTATTAAAAGAAACATGAAATATAGGTTTTGAAATCATTGTTTTTGAAACTCATTTGTCAAGTTTAGTGATACTCCATGATACAACCCAGTCCAGGTACACGTATATTCACAGCGGAAACAATTTTCTTTTTAGAAGGTTAACAATATGAGCTCTAGCTTTCCTTTAGACATTAAATTACGTTTTCGGTCATATTAGCAGTTTAATATTACATGCAGGGTTACAGGTACACACATAAGGCATGCTAGTGGGTCCTAGGCTACCCGGACATGGCATAATAGTAGCTACGCACGGGACCCCGTCACCTCATGCGTACGTAGCCCCCGAAGATAATAGCATATACTGACTTAATTCACCTAGGGGGACGATTCCCCCTCACAAAATTAGAAAGGAGACTTACCTTGCTCCGAAATTCCAATACCGGCTTCCAAGCCCTTCTGATGACTCCAGCGGACGCACAACGCTCTGAAACTACCACATAACGGCAAAGCAATAAAAAATCATCGTAATACTCACAACAAATTCAAATTACATACTTTCCCGACCCAGCTCGGAGGAATGCCCAAAACGGCCTCGGGCCCACGTACCCGGAATCCGAAATTTCTCGAAGATACATTCTACCTATAGCCTTACTAACTCAAATATATAATTTACTCAAATATTCATGCTCAATTCGTGGCTAAAATTCAAATTTACATTTTGTAGGTTTTCTTCAAAAACCCCAATTTCCTACCAATTTCCATGCATAATCCATGCATATAATCTTGTATTTAACTTACAAACAGGAGGAATTTAGTTACCTTGACAATGCATGAAGGAATCCTCTCTTGAAGCCTCCCAAAATCTCCTAAGCCATGAGAAAAATGTAGACAATGAACCAAATTTCTTGTTTTAAAACATTCTCCCGAGGCCGCTTTTCGCAGCTACGATCCTTCCTCCGCACCTGCTATCCCGCAGGTGCGACCAAATCTCCCGCACCTGCGGTTCCTCAACTTCAGCCCAAATCGCACATGCGCCTCATTGCCCGCACCTGCGGCTTCACAGGTGCAAAATATCCATCGCACCTGCGGTCCCCATCAAAGTTTGCCCACACTCGCACCTGCGGCGCCCAAGCCGCACCTGCGGCCAAATCCTTGCAGGTGCGGATCACACCAGATGACAGCGATCTTCACTTCTTCAAACTTCATTTCTTGACCCGACAACCACCCGGAATCCACCCGAGGCCCCCGGGACCTCGTCCAATTATACCAACCTGTCCCAAAACATAACACGGACTTGCTCGAAGCCTCAAATCACATCAAACAATACCGAAATCACGAATCGCACTCAAATCCAATTCTTTAAGAACATAGAATTTCAAACTTCTACATCCGATGCCAAAACCTATCAAATCACGTCCGATTGACCTCAAATTTTGCGCACAAGTCATATTCAACATTATGGACCTGCTCCAACTTTCGGAATCACATTCCGACCTCGATATCAAAACTTCCACTTCCGGCCGGATCTCTCAAAAACCTTCAAATTTCTATCTTTAGCCAAATGGCCGCCAAAATGACCTACGAACATCCAAATTCACTTCCGATCGGGCTCCCAATTCCAGAATCACCATACGGAGCTATTCCCAGACTCAGAATCCCAAACGGACATCAACCCCACTGATATGCACTTCAATCCCAAATTCATGAAATCCTTCTAAAATGCTAACTTCCACAATATACGCCAAAACGCTCTCGGGTTATCCAAAACCTGATCCGGACACACACCCAAGTCTGAAATCATCATGCGAACATGTTGTAACCTTCAAATCCTAATTCGGAGATCGTTTACTCAAAATTCCAATCCTAGTTGATTTCTTCAACTTAAGGCTTCTGAAATGAGAATTTTCTTTCCAAATCAATTCTAAACTTCCAGGAATTCAATTCCGACCACGCTCACGGGTCATAATACCTGAAATGGAGCTGCTCACGACTTCAACCCGCTGAACGCCGCGCTAGATCTCAAAAACGACCGGTCGGGTCGTTACATTCTCCCCCACTTAAACTGACGTTCGTCCTCGAACGTGCTAAGAACTGCTCTGGAGTTACCTGAAATCACTGTTTAACATCTCGAGTACCTGCCCGTGCTACCACAACCCAGTCGAGCACAATAGCTTGATCAAATCTGGAGTTCTTCTTTATCCATATAATAAGCTCAGAATTCATTCAAACACCTGAAATTTCTCTAGACAGGCCTAGTTTCAATATATATAAGCACTGAATCAACTAGCACATGATATACCAGATCATAACTGCATACCTTTGCTGAATCGGCACCATGCACCGTATATCTCATCGTCTGACCACAACGACGCTCCCTGAACCTTATTAGCCAAGGTCCACGAATTTGATGCTCCTGATGCACCTCATAACAATTATACAAACATCCTGCTATAATGCTGGCAATACAACCACAATGGAGGGAGTGCGCATAAATTCACACTCACCTGCAGAGTTAACAAATCCTTGAATACCTCATCTTGACTAGAATCGTCACTTTCATTATGAACCTGAATGATGGTATTTATTCTTTAATATACACTTCACATAACCTTTCGTACTGATCTCTGGTCCGATAATCTCGTCTCACCCAGTATGAACTGCTCAGAAAGTAAATCACCCCAAACATGGCTAACAGCCTCACATGATACTGCATCGCCCAATAGGCCATAACTTGAACATGATAATAAGAAATGACTCAGGACGGAACTACTCAGCTCACGCAACTAATATGAATTC
>ML373924.1:56033-75713 GCA_005239525.1 Nicotiana knightiana | reverse complement strand
CTGGAGCACCCCAAGGAGAAACACTGGGTCTAATGAAACCCTTCCCAAGAAAATCCTGCAACTATTCCTTCAACTCTTTCAACTATGGCGAGGCCATGCGATACGGAGGAATAGAAATGGGCTGGGTGCCTGGAGCCAGATCAATGCAGAAATCAATGTCCCTATCGGGTGGCATCCCCGGCAGGTCTAAAGGAAAAACCTCAGGAAACTCACGAACCACGGGTACCGAATCAATAGAGGGAACCTCAACTCTGGAGTCGCGCACATAAGCCAAATAAGCCAAACACCCCTTCTAGACCATATGCCGAGCCTTCACGTACGAAATAACACTGCGGGTAGACTGACCAGGAGTTCCTTTCCACTCCAAACGGGGCAAATCTGGCAAAGCTAAGGCACCATCTTGGCATGACAATCCAAGATGGCATGATATGGGGATAACCAGTCCAACCCCAATATAACATCAAAGTCGACCATACCCAAAAGCAACAAATCAACACGGGTCTCAAGTCTGCCCATCACCACAACACAAGAACGATGGACTCGATCAACCACGATAGAATCACCCACTGGTGTAGATACATAAACATGAATACTCGGTGGATCACTAGGCATGACCAGGTATGGTGCAAAATAGGAGGACACATACGAATACGTAGACCCTGGATCAAATAGCACTGAAGCATCTCGAACACAAACCCAAATAGTACCTGTAATGATTGCATCTGAAGACTCAGCCTCTGGCCTGGCTGGAAGAGCATAACATTGGGGCTGGGCCCCACCACCCTGAACCACATCTCTAGGATGGTCGGCTGCTGGCTGGCCTCCACCTCTGGCGGCCTGAGCTCCACCTCTATGACCTCTACCTCCACCTCTAGCACCTCTACCCCCACCTCTAGTTGGTTGGGCAGGCTGTGGAACACCTGGTGCCTGTACCATGGCACGAGAACCCTGATGCTGGAAACTACCTGATGCTCGAGCGAAAAATCTGGCAAGGTGGCCCGGATCGCCACAAGTGTAACAAAACCTCGGCTGCTGAGGGAACTGAATCTTACCCTGTTGACCTGGATGATCACTCCGGAAACTCTGATGCGGAGGTGCACTGATGGGAGCTGGTGGCGCACTGTAAGGCTGCAGATCAGAATAGTGCGTCTGATACCCACGACCACCTGAAGTACCATGGGAAACCCGAAGAGCTGACTGAAAAGGTATGGGAGGATGACCTCTACCTGAAGAATCCCTGCCCCCAGATGAGGCTCCACTGAAATGACTGAAATGACGGGGCCTCTTGTTAGCCCCCTGACCACCACCCTGTGACAGAATCATCTCAATACTCCTGGCCACATTGGCCACATCCTGGAATGATATGTCTGTACCTGACTCTCTAGCCATCTGAAGTGGGATAGGCCAGGACAATCCCTCGATAAATCTCCGAACCCTCTCCAGATCAGTGGGAAGTATCATAATAGCATGTCGGGCTAGAGTGATGAATCTGGTCTCGTACTGAGTCACGGACATGGATCCCTGCTGGAGACGCTCAAACTGCCCCCGAAGGTCTTTTCTTTGAGTAGTGGGAAGGAACTTCCCCAGAAATACCTCTGAGAACTGATTCCAAGTGAAAGGTGTAGATCCAGCTGGTCTGGCTAGGCAATTGTCTCTCAACCAACTCTTGGTTGCGCCCGATAACCGAAAGGTAGCGAAGTCAACTCCGTTGGACTCCACTATGCCCATATTTCAAAGAACCCCATGGCAGCTGTCCAAATAATCCTGGGGGTCCTCTGATGGTGAACCGGTGTAAGTAGCAGTAAATAAATTAGTGAACCTGTCCAGTCTCCACAAAGAATCTACTGGCATAGGTGCTCCCTCTGCTACCGGCGCTGCAATACCCGGCTGAGCTACTCCGGTTGGCTGAAGTGCCGGAGTCTGAAACTATGGAGCTAGCTGCNGGGTAGCTATGAACCCCTCTGGGACCTGAGCTGGTCCAACTGGGACTGCCGGAACTGGGACCTCCTCGTCAGACTCGACCTGAGGCTCCTCCACTGGGGCTGCTACTCTAGGCTGAGCCCGGCCCCGGCCTCTAGCACGACCTCGTCCTCGACCTCGACCCCGAGTAGGAGCTGTAGCAGGAGTGTCAGGCTGCTGGGCGGAACCAAGGGAAGCACGCGTCCTCGCCATCTGCGAGAGAATAGAATAGAAACTCAATCAGTACTCACAATTCATAGCGCACGACACAGGAGAAAAGAATTATGGAGTCATCCTAACTTTGCAGCATCTGGGGGATAAATACAGAAGTCTCCGTACCGATCCCTCAGACTCTACCAAGTTGTCCGTGAGTTGTGTGACCTAAGTAACCTAGTGCTCTGATACCAACTTATCACACCCCGAAATCCCACCGTCGGGTCGTGATGGCGTCTAATGTTGAACTCGCTAGACAAGCCAACATGTGTAGTTAAACTAGCATCATAACCTCATTCTAACAGAATAAACTAAATCATTTCACAAATTAAACAACGGAAATAAATACGGTTTTAAGCTAAGTAAAGACAATCACGATACATCGACGCAAAATTTCCCAAAACCTGGTGTCACTAACTCACGAACTGTCTAAGAGTTCTAAATACAAGTCTGAAAGCAAATACATGTCTGCCTCTGAAACTAAAGGAAAAACAAGACAGAATCAAAGACAAAAGTATGGAAGAGACGGCAAGTCCCACGAACACCAGCGGGTATACCTCGGAACCTCTATAACGAGCTGGAAGACACTCCCACTAATGATGTCCTCTCGGTCCGGCTGCGTAGTCTGCACAACATAAAGAAGTGCAGGTGTAGCATCAGTACAACCGACCCCATGTACTGAGTAAATGCCTAGCCTAACCTTGGCGAAGTAGTGACGATGCTAGAACCAGACTACAAAATAAACCTGTGCAGTTCAATTAAACATATATACGTATATACAACGGATAAGAAATATAGGGAGAAAACAATTAATAAAGGAAGGGGAACATGATGTGGGGAGATAACAGTTTCATATAAGAAATCTCAATAAGGAAAGGAACAACAAGCCATCATATCAACAAGGACAAGAAATCACAAACTTGCACGGCATCACCCTTCGTGCTTTTACTCTCGTCCTCACTATGTGATGTATAATGTAATCAATGTAAATCATGGCCCGACATCACCCTTCGTGATTTTACACTCGTCCTCACTATGCAGTGTATAATGTAATCAATGTAAAACATGGCACGGCATCACCCTTCGTGCTTTTACTCTCTTTCCTCACAGTAATATCAATGAATATGGTACGGAATGGTACATCGTACGGCACGGCATCAACCTTAGTTCTTTACACTCTTTCCTCACAATAACAAGCAATGCATGGCATCACCCTTCGTTCTTTAGCACTCTTCCTCACCCAAACAACAATCACAAACAAGGGCAAGGGAGTAAACAGAATAAAGATAGATATCCCGGCAAGGGAACAATAACAGAAATCTCAACATCCCATCAAGGGAGACAATATCAAAAATTTCACGGCATCATCTTTCGTGCTTTACTCTCATTCTCACCAAGACAAGTGCACGGCATCACCCTTCGTGCTTTAATCTCATTCTCACCAAGACAAGTGCACGGCATCACCCTTCGTGCTTTAACACTCTGGAAAGGAAGTAAACATAATAGATATAGGAATCCCGACAAGGGAACAATAATTAAAAAATTAAATCCCGGCAAGGGTAATCATCAATTACACAATTAAATCCCGGCAAGGGTACATCAACTGCACAATTAAATCCCGGCAAGGGTAACCATCAATTACACAATTAAATCTCGGCAAGGGTACATCAACTGCACAATTAAATCCCGACAAGGGTATGTTTCAATAACTCTTTCTCTTTCTTTCACTTTCATTTCCATGATTTATTCTATCACTTGAGCCAATGCTCCAAAGGATGTAATATCTCATATTTCTTCGTTATTCATTTTACAATTAGAGCCAATGCTCCAAAGACGTAATATCTCATATTTATTCATTATTCGTTACACAATTTGAGCCAATGCTCCAACAGAGTTTACAGAATACAATTCCCTTCACATATTCTTCAACACATATAGAAATCATCAACTAAGCATGGAAATTACCACAAAATCAGTATATTCACAATATAAGGACTCACGATCATGCTAGACACCAATGTATAGATACACATCACCATGCCTATACATCGTATTTGACAATTAGCAAGTAGCAAATTATACTCAACTCCTATTCCCTCAAGCTAAGGTTAGACCGAACACTTACCTCGGGTCCGAAATATAGCAATCAACCTTCTAACACCGCCTTTCCTTTAGAATTCAACTCCGGAATGGTATTATCTAGACATGATCAACTCAAGTATATCAATAAGGTTTCAAGGATTCCATGCCTAATTATCCATTTCCTAGCATTCTTTTAAAATTGTCAAAATTCGACCCCGGGCTCGCTTGGTCCAAACACGAGGCTCGGACCAAAACCATGTCACCCATTCACCCACGAGCCCGAATATATAATTTGGTTTCAAATTCGACCCCAAATCGAGGTCTTAATCAAGAAAATTCAAAAGGGCCTAACTCTACCCAAATTCCAGATTTTCTATTCTAATTTACATGTTTTAGGCTTAGAAATTCATTAATTATAGATGAAAAATGAAGAAAATGAGTTAAAATTTACTAACCCAAGAAGTTTTGGTGAAGGAAGGCTTTAATGGACTTCTAAGGGCCTTGGATAAGAAGAAGTTCGTTATTTTCTAAGTGAATCCCGTAGCTACTGGTTCTGGAAATATTTATATACCACTGGGCAAAATTGCCCTTCGCGTTCGCGGAAGTGAGGTCGCGTTCGCGAAGGGTAGACTGGGCAAGCCATCGCGTTCGCGGAAGGAAGAATTCAAACGCGAAGAGGAAACGGCTGGGGGTCCAGAAGTTGACGCGTGGGACATCCCGCGGACGCGATGAAGGGGACCTGTAAAGCTACGCGTTTGCGATCAACTGTACGCGACGCGAAGAGGAAAAGAGGGCTAAGCCCTCAGGGTCAAATAACCCTACGCGTTTACGAGGGAATGGAGCGAACGCGATGAAGGAAAATCTTAAAGCTTCGCGAACGCGGTAGAGGGGTCGCGAACGTGAAGAACGAATGGACCTGCAACTGCTAAAGCCAAAAACCAGCAATTTTCCTAAGTTCAAAATCACTCCGAGACACCTCCGAAACACTCCCGAGCCCTCGGGGCTCCTAACAAATCACATGCACTGACTCAACAACATCCTATGAACTTAACTGTGCGATCAAATCGCCAATATAACATCATATACGTCGAATTAAACCTCAAAATCCATGAATTCTATCAAATTTCATAAAACATCAAATTTTTCCATTTCAAGTCCGAAACACGTTAAACGAAATCCGTTTTTAACCAAACTTTACAGAAAGAGCTTAAACCATATATAAGACCTGTACCGGGCGCCGGAACCAAAATACGGTCCCGATGCCATCACTTTCTAATCAGATTTCATTTTTAATTTCCTTAAATATTTTCAGAAAACAATTTTACTCAAAAATTCAGTTATCGGGCTTGGGACCTCGAAATTCGATTCCGGGCATATGCCCAAGTCCCATATTTTCCTACGGACCCTCCAAGACCGTCAAATCACGGGTCCAAGTCCGTTCCCAAAATGTTGACCGAAGTCAAATTTATTCATTTTAATATCATGTTAAATTTCACAAGTTATCGTATTTTCTTTTTAGTTTCAGTAAAAACATATAACCCTTGAAGATTTCAAAATTTTCTAATTTTTTTTTTCAAAAGTTATTTTCAAGTTCATTTGAGAAGACACAAACAGAGGATAGACTAAATATATATATTTGATTTAATATACAACTACATGTATTCAATTATTAAAAGACACAACTCTATTTAAAGACATTTAGTTTATAAATGTTACACAAATTGATAATAGAATAATATATTGTTCGAGTAGGAGAAAGTTTGAAACTAATTTATAGATTTTTGGGAAACTTATATTTTTTAAACGTGTTTCCATCTCAATGAGTAATTGTCTGTAAGAAACTTACATATTTTTTAAAAATTGTGTTTGAGTAATAAAATAAAGTGTAAGCTTTTGAACTTTTTGAATATTGATACTATATAGCTAATTCAATAAAAGAAAAAAGTTTATTCATAAAATTCTTCAATCATTATTCAATATATTCATCTTAAATTATATTCCAATTTGTAATTTTTTCAGTTTAATTTCTCAAGTTATCGTATTTTCTTTTTAGTTTCAGTGAAAACATATATCCCTTGAAGATTTAAAAAATTTCTGATTTGTTTTCAAAAGTTATTCTCAATTTCATTTGAGAAGACACACACATGGTATAGGCAAAATATATATTTTGATTTAATATACAACTACATTTTATATTCAATAATTAAAAGACACGGCTCTATTGAATAGACTATGTTAATATTCCCTATTTTTAGGAACTTATATTTTTTTTTTTCCTTGATATATTAGGCCACACAAATAATAAGATTTTCAAAAGATATATTGAAAGCATAATCTTTTCAAATTCTTGCGAAATTGATTGACCAAACCCTTATATAAAGTTGAACGACCTTTTAACCTTAAAAAGATGCACTTATTCTATAATATTTATGTGCAAATAAATGAATAAATCCATATTCTAATAAATTTTTCCGTTACCCCTAGTATTATACTTTTTAATTCAATATCAAATCCTATAAATAATTCATTAATAAAAGCACACTTAACTGTTGTACAATGTACATCAAGTTCAAACCATGTGGTATCCAACATTAGAACATATATTATTATTACATATCCTTATCATTTAATTTATGTAAATCAAGTATATTTTATTAATTAATTCCAAAATAAATAAGAATAATATAACTCCAATAACGTAAGACACTAAAAATAGAAGTCCAAAATCGTAACATTTAATTTTTAACTTCATTAGAACAATAAATGGATCTATATATAACACGCGAATCAGTAATTATACTCGATATCATCAATCTCCCAAAATCATCATTAAGTTTTTTGTTAAATTTTAAAGTTTTTAATTAAATTTTTTCTATTAAATCATTACTTATTTGAACTACATATAAATTTTTAATATTAAATATATCATATAAATTCTTTGAATTCTGTAAAGTTTTATTTTACAACTCAAATATAGTTTTAATATAATATCTATATAATTATTTTAAACATATTATTGAGATAGAGTACACGCGCAAAGCGCTGTTAGGACCGAAAACATCATGTGTCATGCGAAAGCTAGCAAAGCAAACGGTGAACGACGATAAATCCAACAACAAAAGAGAAATCTACCAAACGAGACTTAAACATTTAGCGTGGTTCGGTCAATTGACAAGCGTCCACGACAGAGATGAGCAATCCACTATAACAAAAGAGAGTACAAAATAACGAGAGAACAACCTCACGAAGAGGCAAGCACAAATGACACACTAGCACTTGTCCCGTAAAGTTCTCCCCCTAAGCACGACTCTCAAACCTCATATGGCTACATTGTGAATGTTACTGAATGAGAAAGAAGGATCTTTAATTTATAGAAGTTCAAATATTTTCGTACAAGAAAAAGGACTAGCCAAACATGGAAGAATTATAATTTCCTTCCACAAGAAGGAAAACCCAATTATAGTAAATATTTTGTCTTTTCCTTCAAGAGATAGGAAAACCAAATATGATAAAAGATAAGGACAACCTCTAACAAGCACGTACCCTAAAACTAGTTATATAAAATAAACTAAGCCATATTTCTCAATATATCATGACTAGCATAGTTGTTATTTATTGAGCCAAAATACAACGGCTCAGAAACTAGCAATTAACAAAGTTTCTTACAAGCCATCAGTGTAAGCCACACCAGTGGATTTCAACCATGCTCCTCCTTGAATCAGCTGACCCACGGTAAATTTCATTGCCTGTGCTGCACTTAAAATATGATAACCAGGCCACTTCACCCTCTTACTAGTTCCAGCTCCAGGTCCTTTGTTCATATACTCACCATAATATAATGTTTTCAAGGCAAAATCCCCTTGCCATACTGACCAACCCTCTGGATCAATATGGTCTCCAATATTGGACTGCATAAATACAGTTCGTGAGTACGCTTTCCATGGACGGCCCAAATATGTCTTAACCGACCTTTTCACTGATGCAAGGTCTGAGGTAGCAATAATGTCACAATTTTGGATTGAAGTTCCTGTATTTTGGTTTGGATCTTCACGACCTTGAGCTGTAACCATGTTCTTTTGTCCAGGGCCGGGCTTTCGTGCTGCGATTTTGGAGTTTTGGAACACAACTGCTGCATTACCAAAGATGAAATCAACAGTGCCAGCGATGTAACAATCTCTATAGAATTGACGAAGGCTGTGACTGTAGAGGGTGTCTTGGAATGCATCTATTTTGCAACGATTGATGACTGATTGATCTGCTCCAACACGAAGTGCTACTGCTTGGTGTTTTGCTGCTCCTGCTGTGTTTTGAAACTGCAGGTCTTGGGCTATAAATCCATCCCCAACAGCAGCTGCAGTTAAAAAAAAGTTACGCAACCAAACTTAAAAAAGAAGTCAAAACCCCAATTGAGAAAGAAAACTTTCATTAACTGCATTAAAATAAATTAGGTTCTCATAATTAGTTGAACGTCACCAGTTCATTAACTGGTGACGTTTTAAGATCAAAGGTTGCATATGTTATCACCACCAAAAAGTTGTTCAAGCAACAATTGATACACGGCATATGTCATTGTTCCAAAAATATATTGTAAGAAAACCGTTATCCCACAAACAACTTTAGGACTTTTTTTCAAAGAATTCTGTTTCACCTGCAAATCTTCAAAACTCCTACTTTTTAAACAGTTTTTTCCTGAGTAAACCTTTTCTTTAAGAAACATTTACCAAAAATTATCTGATGGGCTCTTGAAATAAACTTCTTTATCGGACTATAAAGCTTTCATTTTTCAAAAGATGAATTGAAAATGATAGTACTAAATAGGTCAAAACACTACAACAACAAAGAAGACATANCATGTTCTTTTGTCCAGGGCCGGGCTTTCGTGCTGCGATTTTGGAGTTTTGGAACACAACTGCTGCATTACCAAAGATGAAATCAACAGTGCCAGCGATGTAACAATCTCTATAGAATTGACGAAGGCTGTGACTGTAGAGGGTGTCTTGGAATGCATCTATTTTGCAACGATTGATGACTGATTGATCTGCTCCAACTCGAAGCGCCACTGCTTGGTGTTTTGCTGCTCCTGCCGTGTTTTGAAACTGCAGATCTTGGGCTATGAATCCATCCCCAACAGCAGCTGCATTTAAAAAGAAAGTTCATAAAGAAGTCAATAAAAGTCCAATATTATTATGTTCTCATTAGCTGAATGTGGATTTTAGTTTTCATAGCTTTAGCCAAAAGCTTCCAGTGACAGTTAAAGATTGCATTATAAGTTATCGCCAATTGACAAAGGCGTTCGTCCTTGACAAACCTTTTTCCCAAAAGTTGTCCAAAGGGCTACTGAATTTCAAACTTCTTTGTTAGAATAAAACCTTTCATTATTTCAAAAGATAAACAAGCCAAAACAGTAGTGAGAAAGGAGATTTTTTTACCAACGGTTGCAGAGTTGAAGGTTGTTGCACCATCGACAACATTCAAGTTGCCAGTGATAATAGTAGCATCCATACCATCACCAACAAGCATCACATTCTTCTTCTTTTTCCCAATCTCAACATTCTCTTTGTATATTCCTTTTTTCACATATATAACATAACGTGTTTTGCTATTATCAGGAACAGATGCAACTGCTTCTTTAATAGTCTTATATTTTCCACTACCATCTTTAGCCACTACAACATTGGCTTTTATGGCATTTGCAGAAAGTTGCAAAAGCCTTCTATCATTAGAAGTAACCCATGAGGGTAATCCATCAGTAACTGATGGAAGATCCATGGTATTGGATGGTGCCATCTTAACCATCAAGGCTAAAGAAGTCTTTGCTCTTACTATCAAATCCTTCAACATGGGCTTCATAATGGACTGTGCCTGTCCACTTAGCCCATCCATGCAAGTAACATGGTTGGTCAGAATGCTACTTAGCCATGTATGGACGTCAAAATGGGCTTGGGCCGATAGGTTCCCAAGTGACATCATGGAGTCCATCAATCTGTCCCTTGACAAATCCATTAACTCTAGACAATCTGCTAGAGCTGCTTGCTCCTTGCCATCATTGATTCTAACGTTCACATTTCTCACAAAATCGATCGTCTCGTGGATTTTTAACGATGATTTATGCAAAACCATCTGTAACAAATCCACTGTTTTTGTGTTCATTGAACCAGCAGGTGCAATCTCAGACACTATGGCCAAGCAAGATGGCTGATCATGGGCCTGATCACAAACATGGGCTGTCAAGGAAATTGATGAGCTGCTGCTATTGATGGCCCAGATTGAAACTAATCCAACTGAGCCAACAATAGCAACTAAGGAGAGAAGAACATAGAGAGCTTTGGAAGAGGAGGATTTTGTTTTGGGAATGTCTAACAATGGTTGAGAGGAGTTAGTAGCCATGACTTAGTACAAGTGTGTTGTAAGCTTCAGTTGTTCTATGGATATTCTCATTGCCGTTGTTCTTATATAGACTAAAAACACCAAGAATGGCCAATGCTCAATTATTTTCAACATACAACTTGTACGGAAAAACACTCAAATTAAAAAGCAATTTTAATAAAGTTACTTTTGCTTACTTTTAGGTGGTACGGAAAGGTTGGTTTTTATTACTATAAATGTTTGAAACATGTGAGTGTGAAATACCGACAATTTATTTTCCTAACGCTAAAGTCAGTCCTTAAATGAGTGCATGGATTGGTTTCTTTTGATGTTTTTCTTTGTCCATCTTTTTCTTTTCATGACAAAGCATGCACGTACGGTTAGTCTATAAATAGACGTCTAGTACTCCATTTTGACCGGATGTGCATTGCTACTTGCTAGTAGTACAAGTGTAGTTTACAACTTGTTTGGACGAAAGTTAGTTGTTAGTATTGTATTGTATTGTTATTTTAAATACGATATTTATTTTAATTTTATTGTATCGTATCGTTAAAACTGTCGTTACATAACGACGAAATGTGTCACTTTATGTAACGATCAATTTGGTGTAACTGCGTCGTTACCGTATCTTTTTCTCTTAATCTTACTCTTCATAATTATTAAATAATTTTTATTTTATCAATTACTCTACCTCTTATATAGTAATTTTATCTCGTATCATAATTTTTTTTTTACAATATTGCAAGTTTATTCTTCATATTGTTGGTGCATGATATCATGAAACGATGGCAAACGACACAATCTATCCAAACATTTTATTCATCAAACGATACAGTACAATACAATAAAGTACGATACAATACAGTATAAAAAGATATGTAACAACCATCCAAAAAAGTTGTTAATGTAAGCTATATACTTTTATGATCAGAGGCGGACGCACATGGTGGCAAATCGGTTCAGCTGAACCAGCTTCGTAAAAAATAATACTGTGTATATGATATAAGTTACGATTAAAGCTACGTAAATTTTGTATAAATATTTTATTTGAACCCGCTTGACAACTATTATTTGACGACTTAAGTTATATACATCCGATTGTACAAAACAATGTTTATGATACTGTTACTATATAAGATTTGAACCGTCTATACGTACTAGCAATTTTGCAGTCTACTGCAGAAACTGTTCAAATCATAAGCACTTGGATTATGATAAAGTATCCGTGTAATGATATCAGCAGCGATATAAAACTTTATTTTTAATTATAGCTCTAAGATAAGATATCAAATTGGACCTTAAAGCATTAGAGAGACATTTGAAGCATATAGAAATGAAGAACCAAGGTGAATGTGAGTATGTGACCATACCATCATTCACACTATAGCCATTGTCTAAGTAATTATTCTTTGGTTGGAAAAGTAATATCCACGAGGGTTCTTTCCTTTTATATGTAACTTTAACTTTGGATACTTTAGTGAATTTGAATATAAGGACCAGAGTCCCAATGTCCATTGTTTAAGCAAATATAATATTCTCTGGTTGGAAAAGCATGTCTTTTTGTCACATCCGTTATATATATCTGGAGTAGTATAATATGCACATGCAATTACTTCGACAACTTTGATTTCTCCGAAATTGGGGTGTTAGAAGAAAATCATGATAAAATATAGTTCAGGGATAATCTCAAATATCTCTCTCCAAGTTTGGATTCATAACATTAATCTCCTTGGCAGTAGTTTGCAATATTATAATTGTCTCCCTTGTTATAATTTCTTCGCAGCAGTTGTTGGAAATTTTTAATAATATAATCGTGATTTTCGGATCAGCTTTAGTATACCTTAACTTATTCTATAGTATACCTACTACTTCCTAATCGGTTTATTAATGCAAAATGTTTTTTAATTTTTTCATGTTTGGTTTGCTTAAATATTTTGAAAAATATTTTTTTCATGAATTCATTTTTCTCCAATTGGAGGAAAATGTCTTTCCTATCAAGAGAAGAGAAGGAAAAATATTTTTCAAATTTTTTTTTCAACATTCCCCACCCTATTTTCCATCCCCACCAACCGCCCCCACCAACCACCCCCACATCCCCACCTATCCACCTCACCTCACCCCCACACTATATTAAAATGTTATTAATAGTACTTTCTTTTCATGTTATATATAGATTATTTTTTTCCATTTCAACAAATGAGTATTTTCTTTTCATCATACAAAAAAATATATGTTTTTATTTTAACAAAAAAAGTACTTTCTCTTCATGATATAGAAAAAATATTTTATTTTATTTCAATAAAATGAGTATTTTCTTTTCATAATGTAGAAAATGTATTTTTTTCATTTCAACAAGATGTGTATTTTTTTTTCATGATGTAGAAAAGGTATTTTCTTTTATTTCAAAATAATGATTACTTAATTTTCATGTTGTAGAAAAAGTACTTTCTTTTCAACCAAAAAAAGAGTATTTTCTTTATAGTTATGGAACATAAATTTTAACGTTGTATGCGTAAAAAAGTAAAGCAGCACATTAGTTCCTTTGGGATTTTGTGATTTTTTAGAAGAGTAATTAAATTGTTGAAGAAAGTAAAGTCCAGAGAAAACGTTGGGTATTGTAACGACCCGGAATTTTCACCCTAGGAACCCTAGTGGCGTCTAAAATTTCACTTGCTAGGCAAGCCAACGTTAGAACAATTTCTAGTCATTTTTAACAATTCAAATTAAACAATAACCAAGAACCGAATAAACTGAAATAGAGTGAGAAAACTATAACATCAATATCTATATACAATCCAAGAATTGGTGTCACAAGTACGCGAGCGACTAAAGTAATACAAATAATGGTCTCAATGAAAACATGACTGTCCGAAATGAAATAAACATCTAGAATCAGGTAGAAGGGGAATTCAGGGTTGCGAACACCTTGCAGATGTACCTCAAGTCTCCGTTAGGAAATCAATCCGAGCAATCTACTGACCGTCGCTGGGACCGACTCCAAAATCTGCAGAAGAAGTGCAGAGTATAGTATGAGTACAACCGACCCAATGTACTCTGTAAGTATCGAGCTTAACCTCGACGAAGTAGTGACGAGGCTAAGGCGGATCACTTACAATAATATGTACGCAGTATAATAATAATAACAGAAAAGGTACACAGGAAAAGTAAGGAAGATAACTTATGAAAATAAACTCAATCATCGAAATCAGTAAAACCAGAAACATTAGTCCTCAGAATCTCGTATGAAAACATTGAAAGCCAACACAATGCAACAATATATACAAAAGACATAATCCGTTGTGACGCGTAACGGAAGCGTACAAACACAATCTCCCTTATTTCACCATATAAGGTATCAAAAATAACATGTAAAATTCATTACGGCGTGCAAATCGATGCCACCATATAATCAGAATCAATATCATAATCCCCTCTTATTTCACCATGTCAAAGTCAAATATAATATTCGTTGTGGCATACACTCCGATCCCACCATATCAATATCAATCCTCCCTTATTTCACCTGTTACGGCGTGCAACCCGATCCATAATAAAATTAATAAATGTAATCAATTAAAAAATTCAAATCACACGAAACTCTACTATTAAAGAATATGAAAGCAAGGCCATAAAGGAACCTCATACTAAATCAAGGAATGCTACAATTAATACTAAGCAACAAGACAAATCAAATATACAACAATTAAAGTGTACAGATAAGATAAGTAAGGCAGGTAGCAATTAATCATGGAATCATGGAAGAAACGAGCATTTCAATACGAAAGTAACTAGATGACAAGTAACAAGTTACGACATACAAAGCAATTAAGACGTGTAACAGTTACGACAAGGAATGAGATAATTAATAATATACGGGAAAACATGAAACCAACTATTTTGACGGTGTATATACACTCGTCACCTTGCATATACACCTCTACACATGTGATTCACATAGCAATATGCCGCTACACATGTGATTCACATAGCAATACGCCGCTACACATGTGATTCACATAGGACATAGCTCAAGGGTTCCTAATTCCTTCAAATCAAGGTTAGACCCAATATTTACCTCGCTTCGCAATCAAATCAAATCTCAACTGGGACCTTTTCTCTAAAATCCGTCTCCAAACCAATCGAATCTAACCAAAATCGACTTAATAACATCAAACAATGCTAGAGAAATCGATTACAATATATAAAGATAAGATCTTTATTTTTTTCAAAAAATAAACATAACTCAATTTCGGGCCCGCTTGGTTAAAATCTGAGATTCGGACCAAAACCTAATTACACATTCACTCCCCGAGCCTGGTTATATAATTAGTTTTGAAATCCGACCTCAATTCGAGTTCTAAATCTCAAATTGTTTTTAAAAAAATCTCTAATTTTACCATGAAAATCCCAAGTTTGATGTTGAAATCTTACGAAATGTAATGTGTAATTGAAAAAAAATAGATTAAAGTCACTTACCAATGTAGTTAGGAAGAAAATCTCTTGGAAAAATTGCCTCTAGTGCGTTTAGGGTTGAGAGTTTGTGAAAAATGAGCTAAATCCCAATTTTTCTCTTTTTTTTTGTCCAAGCGCAGATATTGAAAATGCGACATGGGGTTCACAAATACGGAGAATCCATCGCAAAAGCGAGGAATCCCACACCTCTACTGTCATCGCAAATGCGATGATTTTTTCGCATTTGCGAACTTGGACCCTCTGCAAAAGCGACTCTGTTACACCCCATATTTTAGTACGTGGAAGTACGCCATAAGTAAATTGATATAAGCTCAGAAATGAGATATTACATTCCGTATTTTCGTACGTTAAAGTTTCGTCTTAAGCTAATCGACGTAAGTTCGAGAATGAGATTATTTTGAGATTATAATTATTATGCCATTTCAAACAAATGATGAGTAAATTCGTGAAGGTGAGAGGGTAAGCAAATCAAAGAAAATAAATTTTCTTCAAAATTTGACATGTCGGGATAAAATATGGTCCGAGCTAAAATACCCGATATTTATGGACTAGTGTCATATAAGGTACCACATGACCATGATAGTAAGGTGTATAAGGTATGTTAAAAGTGAGTAGTATTTTAAGTAATTTGAGATAATTCTTAATTATGTGGGTAATTGATTAATTATTAGGTAATGGGAGATTACCTAGTTAATTAAGGAATTATTGGGTGATTAATTAAGCACACTTGGATAAGGATTAACCTCATACGTGGCAACAAATCAAGCCCAATGTGATGACTCTTTAGTCACAAAGCAAGGTGACATAATTAGGAGATTTGGGAAAAAATTCATTCTTATCAAATGGGGCCCACAACCCACAAAAATAATATATCTCCCTACATCATTAAAATGAGAGGTTATGGTGCTAAATAATGGAGGGAATGCATCAGCAAAGATTGTATTTTCCAATAAGTAACGTGATTTGCTTCACAAAATTCATACGAGACTTCTTACCATATAGCAACAGGATTTTGCGATTCGAAGGAAGTAAGGTGCAATCTTTCTCAAGAATATAATACGGATTTTCCTGTACTTTGATCCGCCATTACGTGTTGTCACAATTGACGTGTATTAGAGGGATTGTCAAGAGAATCGGCTCAAGTATATTAAGACTATCCCTTCTTTCCTTTTGGCATGATCTATACGACACAAACGAAATGAGAAAATGTACAACTTTCATAAATGACTCTATTCATAGAAGTACTAGAGGTGCCTATGTTCTTGAATTCCCATATGTCTTATTGTTCTATCGCCTATTCATGGGTCTCAGAAAATACGTAAGTTGATAAAACTTCATAATATTATTCAAAGGCATAATGGTCTTATGACGTTCCGAGAGATTTTATTGAAGTACTTCTCATGCATTGCATTCATTTATACATGTACATTCACCCATGACCAGACGGTTTTATATACACGTATATATATATGGGATATGGGAAAAGGTTACGACGTTATATACGCACCACCACCTAATCAGCTGGTATACGTTGATGATTTTGCCCACTGTGGCCGAGATGTTATGATGGGATGCCCTCAGAGGCTTGATAATGTTATGAACACATGTACTTATGCACGACATGACATTCATACGCATATGCATGACACTATAAGTAATTCATGATTTAGAGAATTATCCAGACTTACAGGTTGAGTCATTTACTCTATATTTCTTTCATGTATTTTATGTACTTATTTATGTGCCTTACATACTCGGTACATTATTCGTACTGACGTCCCTTTTTCCTGGAGACGCTGCGTTGCATGCCTGCAGGTCCCGATAGACAGGTCGAGAGTCCTCCAAGTAGGTTATCAGCTTAGCGAAAGATGTTGGTGCGCTGCATTTGCTCCGGAGTTGCTTGTTTGGTCAGTATGATTTAGACGCGTATTGTTTGGTATAGCGGGGCCCTGCCCCGACCTTTATGATAAGTATGTACTCTTAGAGGCTTGTAGACATATGTCATGTATACGGCTGCTTGTCCTTGCCGACCTATGTATTGAGTTTACAAATGATCATGCTGGACTTATAGGTCCATATGTCACATGTATAATTTTTTATATCAAGTTGGGTCGTCTTATATTGAGTATCCTCCTATGCCTATTCTGGTTAACCCATGACAGCCCGTTTGGCCCATTTCCAATGAAAGTACAATAAGAAAGATTTGTTGGTACTCGGTTAAATAAGGTACTGGGTGCCCGTTGCGGCCTATAGGTTTGGGTCGTGATAAAAGTGGTATCAGAGCCAGGTTTCGATCCTGGGACTTGTGGGTTATGGGCCCACAACCCACAAAAATAATACATCTCCCTACATCATTAAAATGAGAGGTTATGGTGCAAAATAATGGAGGGAATGCTTCAGCAAAGATCGTATTTTCCAATAAGTAACGTGATTTGCTTCAAACAATTCATACGAGACTTCTTACCATAATAGCAATGAGATTTTGCGATTCTAAGGAAGTACGGTGCAATCTTTCTCAAGAATATCATATGGATTTTCTCCTACTTTGATCCGTCGTTACGTGTTGTCAAAATTGACATGTATTAGAAGGATTGTCAAGAGAATAGGCTCAAGTATATTAAGACTATCCCTTCTTTCCTTTTGACATGATCTATACGACACAAACGAAAAGAGAAAATGTACAACTTTCATAAATGACTCTATTCATAGAAGTATTAGAGGTGCCTATGTTCTTGAATTCCCATATGTCTTATTGTTCTATCGCCTATTCATGGGTCTCAAAAAATACGTAAGTTGATAAAGTTTACTTCGTAATATTATTCAAAGGTATAATGGTCTTATGACGTTCCGAGATATTTTATTGACGTACTTCTCATGCATTGCAGTCATTTATACATGTATATTCACCCATGACCAGACGGTGTTATATACGCGTATATATGTATATGGGATATGAAAAAAGGATACGGGGTTCTGTACGCACCACCACCTGATCAACTGGTATACGCTAATGATTTTTGCCACAGTGGTCGAGATGATATGATGGGATGCCCTCAGAGGCTTGATGATGTTATGAACACATGTACTTATGCACGACATGACATTCATACGCATATGCATGACACTATAAGTATTTCATGATTTAGAGAATTATCCAGACTTACAGGTTGAGTCATTTACTCTATATTTCTTCCATGTATTTTATGTACTTATTTATGTGCCTTACATACTCGGTACATTATTCATACTGACGTCCCTTTTACCTGGGGACGCCGCGTTTCATGCCCGCAGGTCTCGATAGACAGGTCGAGAGTCCTCCAAGTAGGCTATTAGCTCAACGGAAGATGTTGCTGCGCTCCATTTGCTCCGGAGTTGCTTGTTTGGTCAGTATAATTTTGACGCGTATTGTTTGGTATAGCGGGACCCTGTCCCGACCTTTATGATAAGTATGTACTCTTAGAGGCTTGTAGACAGATGCCATGTGTACGGATGCTTGTATGGCCTTGCCAGCCTATGTTTTGAGTTTACAAATGATCATGCCGGTCTTATAGACCCGTATGTCACATGTATAATTTTTTATATCAGGTTAGGTCGTCCTATATTGAGTATTCTCCTATGCCTATTCTGATTAGCCCATGACAGCCTGTTTAGCCCATTTGCCAAAGAAAGTACAATAACAAAGATTTGTTGGTACTTGGTTAAGTAAGGTACTGGGTGCCCGTTGCGGCCCATAGGTTTGGGCCGTGACAGACTCACTGATCGCAATTGCGACCAACACCCAGGTCAGGCCATTATCACAAATGCGAGGCCACTATGCTCTTCGCAAATGCGAGCATGAAGCTTGCAAATGTGGTTGACGCAAACGCGACTAATTTCTCGCAAATGCGAGATTTGAGCACCAGCAAAAATCTGATCTCCTATGAACTCTCTGAAACGCGTCTGAAACTCACTCAAGTTCTCGGGGCTCTAAAGCAAACATGCACACAAGTCCAAAAGCATTATACGAACTCACTTTCGCGATCAAAACACCAAAATAACACCTAGAACTACGAATCGGACACCAAAACGAATAAAATTTTCAAAGAAATTTAAAAACCTGCAATTTCACAACCGAACGTCTGAATCACGTCAAATCAACTAAGTTTTGCACCAAAATTTACAAACAAGTCATAAATACTGAAATGAACCTATACCAAGTTTGTGGACGAAATATGAATCTAGTAACAACAAAGTTAACTTACGGTCAAACTTAGGAATTCCTTACACCTTTAAATTGCTAGTTTTTAAAAAATCACATCGAAGTCCCAAATCACGATACAGACCTATCGAGGTCGTCAAAACACTAATCCGGATCCGTTTTCACAAAACATTGGCCGTAGTCAACTCAAATGAGTTTTAACGTTAAATTTCACATTTTTATCACTTTTTCATATAAATTTTTTTCGAAAAAAATACACGGACAGTACACGCAAATCGAGAAAGATCAAATGGAACTATTCAAGGTTTCAGAACACAGAAATGAAAGCTATAACTGAAATTGACCAATCAGGTCATCACAGGTATTTTTGGAAGAAGGGAGGGGGAGGC
>ML373924.1:0-44477 GCA_005239525.1 Nicotiana knightiana | reverse complement strand
CCTAGACGAAGAGTGTACGAGTCTAGGGGGGGGGGGGAGGGGTTGGAGCATACTCTCTCTTCAAATCAGGTCCTTCCTCCTTATCCTCCTCATCACCATCTTCACAAGGAAAGGGTGTCTCGTCTCCGGATTCATCGGCATTGTTGTCATAATCACTGTTCTCTTCCTCACTCTGTGCATCTGCCAGATCCCGATTTAATACATCATTTTCGGGCAATTGAGTGAGTATGAGTGGTTCAACTTGCTGGTTTTCACTGCACAACCAACAAAAATATAAGTTACTGAAATTAATAAATACTTTCCATATACCTATATCAATTCACTTACAAGTCGTAATGTGATGAAATTCCATGATGGACGTTTTCAATTAGGTGATGACTACCGGATGGACCACTTGTAAAATTCATATCCGGCCGGTACCCCCTGTTAAATATATGAGCGTTAATACAAATTCAATACACCAAAAATATACATAATTAACACAAATAAAAATTGAAGTTTACCACTCGTCTTGTGAATTATGGAAAGCAGGATAGAAATTATTTTCTCGCTGCTCATTCGCCGGCGGTGATAAGTTTAAATCAAGGAAAACTCTTTCATCCGGAATCTGTCCGGCAAAACTGCTCCAGAATAACCACCCGATGACTGGGGGTTATCCCTACTACGCGCAACCTCGTTTTTAGGAACGTCTTCGACCTTGACGTACATATCCAACATTGTGATTACAGGAAATTCCCGGCATTCATCCAGAATCCTCAGAAAATCACTCAAAGTTTCATCATCGTCGATGTTAAATTTCGAGTAAAAAGCAACCCCTTGCGGAGTGTCGAAATACATATATCTTCCGGTTACTTTAAGAATCACTAAACATTTCCTCACACTCATTTTTTTGCATAACAACGATATCAATTTCCTCACACTCATTTTTTTGCATAACAACGATATCAATTTATCGTACTCCATTGTAAGTGGCAATTTAACATGACACTGTGCAGGTAAACTGTACCCCCACAAAGTTATTCTCCATCACAACCTCACCCCCCAATATAATGAAACTCTTATTCTACGCTCTTCAGACATAATGAAAAAATGCTGGAGAATTTAACATCAAGAAATGTTTGAACGAGACTTTAAAAAAATTTTGAATGATTTTTCTTACAATCGTAACCTCTTTATATAGGAAATGGCTAGTCGGGAATTTTTTTTTATGTATAGAGCCCAAAAATTGGGCGCTATACGCATTTGAATTATTATATCCAGAAAAAAATGGAATTAATAAAAATTGGGCACTATACTTGACACAGTCAGCTTTTGTAGTATAGCGCCCAAAAACTGGACGTTATACATTAACGACAGAGGTACTATTAATGTATAGTGCCCAGTTTTTGGGCGTTATACAGAGTTTGGTTGTCTTTTTTTTCCACTTATTTTCGTTCTTTGTGTCAAAAAGAACATTATTTTGGTTCCGGACTCAAAAAAATGAGATAACATATAAAAAGTACTCAAGTTCCATATTGTACGGCTGAGAAACTTAGTACTTGTTTGGCCATGAGTTTTGCCAAAATAAATTTGGGATTTATTTGAAAAACTCATGTTTAGCCATAAAATTTGCCCACATTTGGAAAAAATCTCAAATCACGAACTTCAAATCCCAAAATCACCCCAATTGCTGATTTTGGGCCAAATCCCAAAACTTGAGAATTTTATACATGTTTTTTCAAAATAAAGTTGGGAAATATGTTTTGAAAACATATGTCCAAACATATTTTCATCTTCAAACCAAACTTCACCCAAATCAGATTTTTTAAAATAAATTTGGGAATCTATGTCCAAACGCTAGCTTATGACCCGTTTGGTCATAGATTTTGCCAAAATAAATTTGGGTTTTATTTGGTAAGCACATGTTTGCCCATAGATTTTACCTTCATTTTGGCAAAATCACAAATTCCAAATCTCAAAACCAGCTCAATAGCTGATTTTGGGCAAAAATATCACAATTATATTTTTTTTAAAATTGCCCCAAACTTTGTATTTTATAAAAGAGTCCATCTCTTCTCGGTAATCTGATAGTGTATCATGTAGTTCATTATAAAAATGATAATTTTATACCAAATTTATTTATGTTCAGGTGTATGGTCGATGATATAATGAGTGTGATTGATAATGGTACTATTGCATATTTGTGATAGTTTTTAGAACTTATGGATATAAGTCATGTTTCATGTTTTTCCAAAATAAATTTGGAAAATATGTTTCGAAAACTGATGTCCAAACACATTTTCATATTGAAACTAAACTTCATCCAAATCAGATTTTTCAAAACAAATTTGGGAATCTATGGCCAAATGCTAGTTTAATATCATGCATTTGACCTAGTCAACGACGATAAAGTATTTGAAGGCAATGACATATTGACATTGTTGTATTGGTAAAAAAAGGTTTCACACGTAAGCCAGCTTTGACAACTCAGCCAGTCACGTGGACACAGGAAAACGCGACAGTTGGATGTGATTCTTTGAAGAGGTATGAAACAAAGAGGAACGATTCAGTAAACCCTGGAGCTTATCAGCCACGGAAAACTCAACCTGATCTAAACAGGGGAGAGGCACAGTTAGAATGAATCTAGACAAAGCTACGGGTAGATTCAAAGACCCACAATTAATTACTCGAACGTTATGTAACTTTACCCTAATTACCGTGTCCTTTGTAACACCTCATTAATGTCATAATTAGTCATTAATGAGCAACCATAGCAAGAGTTGTACGTTATAAGAATCTCCTATATAAGGGAGGTGCATACAACTTGTAAAGGCATCTGATTCTCGAATATAATTGACTTTGCTTTTCTATATTTCTGCAATATTGTCTGTTATTAATTTTTCTCCATTTCCTTGATTATCAGTAACCCGTGTTCATCTTAAAAATAAGTTTTAGTCAAAGGGTCTAGTTCTTTGGTTAAACAAATTGGTTCCGTTACCGGGAATCTGATAATCCTTGTTCGCTTTTCAAGTGATATCCTCTGAACTATGTCAAACTCCAACGACAACAACCAGCAAAGGAGTGGAACCCCAGTTCCATCGCCTTAAGGAACCCTACGTGGTTCAAGGGAACAATCCCCAGAAAGATCCAATAACAACAATGGTGATAATGATCAAACTGTGGAACAAGATCGTGTAAAGAAAATGATTGCAGAGTATGTGAGCCAAGCTTTGCAACAATTTACGAGAGGATTACCGGCAGCGTTACCTACACCACCAACTCCACCCCCCAATAACACCATCACCATGGAAAATCCTCAATCTGGGTTGGCAAACTCAGGAAGAGGAGATACTCCTAATGAATCTCTCGAAACGAGACCAGGTATATCTAATAACTCAGAATTACAAAATTTACTGCTAACCATGCAGAAACAGATGAAGGAGCAGAACGATCGCATCGAACAAATTCCTGGAGTACCACCTATCATCAAAGGCATTGATGTTGATAGATATTCTCAACAACCTTGGAAGCCAAGTGCGGCACCCTTGCCTATACCCAAGAAGTTTAAAATGCCTGACGTTCCCAAATATGATGGAACAACTGACCCACGTGACCATGTGACTGCTTTCACTACTAGGATAAAAGGCAACGACTTAACAAAACAAGAGATTGAATTAGTCCTTGTCTTGGGGAAACACTTACCAAAGGGGCCCTAACCTGGTATTCTCTTCTCCCTGGAAATTCTATTTACTCTTTTGCTGAGCTTGCTGATTCGTTTATAAAAGCACACTCCGGTGCACAAAAAGTTGAGAAGAGAATGGAAGACATATGGAACTACTCCGTGAGTTTGTAGACAGGTTTCAACGAGAAAGAATGCAGTTACCCATGATGCCTGATAATTGGGTAGCCATGGCATTTGCAAGCAACCTAAACGATAAAAGCTCAGAAGCCACTAGACGATTTAAGGAAAGTCTAAGAGAATTCCCCGCTACAACATGGAATGATATATATAACAGTTACAATACTAAACTCAGAATAGAAGAAGATATGATTGCTCGTTCAAGAGATGAAGATCATTCCAGATCTAGACGTCCTGAATCAGATAGAAGATCAGGTAAAAATAGGTATGATCCTTACTTAGGATCCTCGGGACGCGATATTCGCCCCAGGTTCGAAAATACTAGGTCGGACTATAGATCACAAGGAAGAGATGTAGTCTCATCCTCGTCTAGATCCAGAAAAGATCGAGATGAATGACCTAGAGGTAATACTCAAATTGGGGATCATACCTTTAATGTAAGTACTACTGAACTTGTCTCAATATTGAGGAACATGGGAGACAAGGTTAAGTGGCCCAAAGAGATGTGGTCAAATCCAAGTAGAAGGAACCCAGATCCCTGGTGTGAATTCCACAACGATCATGGACACAAAACTGCAGATTGCAGATTTTTACAAGGTGACGTAGAAAATTTATTGAATCAAGGCTATTTAACAGAATTTTTTAGTGATAAAGGTAAACATACATATATGAGGAATAGACAGGAGCCCCCAAAGCCTCCTTCTCCAAAACGAACCGTCAACGTGATACACGGAGGTGAAGAAGTAAACGAAGTGATTTGCAAAATAACCACAAAGTTCACAATTACACATGGGAAATGGGCTCGTGAAAATATGGAAAAAGATGATATAACCTTCAATGATGCAGATATCGGTGGGTTAATGCTTTCGCACAACGATGCTCTGGTAATGTCTTTACTTATTCATGGCACTAACGTAAAAATAGTGTTGATTGATCCAAGCAGTTCAATCAATGTCATTTTGCTAAGAGTCGTGGAATAAATGCTATTGGGGAATCAAGTAATCCCAAAGGCACGAGCCATATCAGGGTTTGATAACTCTACGGTTATAACAAAAGGAGAAATTGAGCTTAGCACTTATGCTGAGGGGGTGATCAAAAGTACTAGGTTCCAAGTCATCGATACTGACATGGCTTATAACGTGATTGTGGGAAGGCCATGGATCCATGACATGAAAGCGATACCCTCCACGTTGCATCAGGTAATTAAATTCCCCTCTGAATGAGGGGTTCAGCAAATCAAAGGCGATCAGCAAACCGCAAGAAATATAAACTCTGTGGTACACTACAACAAGAAAATAGAGGTGGAAGAATTACGAGATAAGGGAATTTTCCAAGCAGGTAACACCGCCCAAATAGGCATGGAAGAAATTACTAACCAAAAAGGTACGGAAGGTATTATTGCTGAAACAAGTATGAAAGAAAATATTACGAGAAGGAGAATCAAGTTACCACGGAAGGTGTATTATACCACACAGATGCAGATTCCAGACCAGACGTCATTCATGAACCGGAGGAAGATGAGTACATCAAAACAACTACGGAGGAGCTCGAAGCTGTTCCATTATCTGAACAAAAGCCTGAGCATAAAGTGTATATAGGCACGAGGCTAGGCCCTTCTCGAAGAGGTAAGTTAATAGATTATTTAAAGGCTAATGCAGATTGCTTTGCGTGGTCCCACTCAGATATGACAGGCATCCCACCAGAAGTGATGACTCATAAACTAAATGAAGATCTATCCTTCGTACCTGTTAAGCAGAAGAAAAGAAAGCAAGGACCATTCAAGAACCAAGTGATCGACGAAGAGGTACAGAAACTCTTGAAGATTGGTTCGATACGAGAGGTAACGTACCCTAACTGGCTAGCAAACACCGTGGTAGTACCTAAAAAGAATGGCAAGTGGAGAGTATGCGTAGATTATACTGACTTAAATAAAGCATGCCCCAAAGATTCATTCCCATTGCCACATATAGATCAAATGATTGATGCCACAGCAGGTCATGAATTATTGAGCTTCTTAGATGCATATTCTGGTTATAATCAGATTAAAATGAATCTCTCAGATGAGGAAAAAACTTCATTCATTACAAATAGGGGGACTTACTGTTATAAAGTTATGCCTTTTGGCTTAAAAATTGTTGGAGCCACCTATCAAAGGTTAGTGACTAAAATGTTCCAAGAACATCTTGGAAAGACGATGGAAGTCTATATTGATGATATGTTAGTAAAATCAACACAAGCACAAGACCATTTCCAGCATCTCTTTACTGCTTTTGATATTTTACACATGTATGATATGAAGCTAAATCCCGAAAAATGCGCTTTTGGAGTGCAATCAGGTAAATTTTTGGGTTTTCTTGTATCGAACAGAGGAATAGAGGTAAATCCCGCTCAAATTAAAGCTATAGAGGAAATACCTGATATTTTAACAAATAAAAAGGAAGTTCAAAGACTAACAGGGAGAATACAGCTTTAGGAAGGTTTATTTCTAAGTCTTCCGAAAAAAGTTTTAAATTCTTCTCAGTTCTCAAAATCTGAAGAATGTCAGCAAGCCCTCAAAAATCTGAAGATTTATCTATCAAAGCCACCACTATTTCAAAGCCAAAAGAAGGGGAGAGATTGTACATTTACCTGGCTGTCTCAGAAATTACTGTAAGTGCGTACTGGTAAGAGAATAAAAAGGTAAACAATCACCTATCTATTATGTAAGTAAAACTTTGCTAGATGCTGAGACTAGATATCCACATCTGGAAAAGTTAGCCTTAGCTTTAATAATGGCATCTAGAAAATTACGACCATATTTTCAATGCCACCCAATCACCGTTGTGACCTCATATCCTTTAAGAAATATTCTGCATAAACAGGAATTGTCAGGAAGATTAGCCAAGTGGGCCATCGAATTAAGAGAGCATGGAATAGTCTATCAGCCTAGGACTGCAATTAAATCTCAAATACTAGTTGATTTTATTGCTGAATTTAGTAATAGCATTATACTTGAAGTATAAAAAGAGTTACAACTCTTTAACGGTGCTAATCCAGGCCTATGGACCTTGTTCACCGATGGTTCTTCAAATATAAAAGGTGCTGGCTTAGGCATAGTCTTAATATCACCAACGGGTGAAAAGACACGGCAAACTATCAAATGTTATCCTATAACTAACAATGAAGTAGAGTACGAAGCTGTTATTGCAGGGCTTGAACTCGCACGGGAGCTCTCAATCGAGCAAATTGTGATCAACAACGACTCCCAACTGGTAGTAAATCAGATACAGGGGACTTACATCGCTCGAGAGACTAGAATGCAACAGTATCTTGAAAAAGCACGAGAGCTCGTGAGACAATTCAAAACATGGAAGGTAGTGCAAATACCTAAAGAGGAAAATGCAGAAGCAAATTCATTAGCTAACCTCGCAGCAGTCACGGAAGTAACGAACAAAGACAATGCAATTGTCGTTCAACTATTTCATTCAATAATAGACCACGATAGGAATGAGGTAACTTTCAACAACTTAACCTGGGACTGGAGAAATGAAATTCTTAACTTTTTGCAGAATGGCACCGTACCTGAAGACAGGAAAGCAGCTCAAGCACTTCGCCGCAAAGCTGCACAGTACTGCCTTATTCGCAACTCTCTTTATCGCAAGATGTTCGGAGGACCCCTAACTAAAGGCCTCGGACCTAACCAAACGGAATTTGTGATGAAAGAAGTCTACGAAGGACACTGTGAAAATCACTTAGGGGCGAGATCCTTAGTGAAACCCTAATCAGAGCTGGATACTATTGGCCTAAGATGGAAGAGGAATCCGAGAACTTTCTATCCAAACGTGACATGTGCCAAAGGTTTGCCAATAACATGCACCGACCAGCAGAATAATTGCATCCAATAATATCCTCTTGGCCTTTCATGAAATGGGGTAGGGACATAGTGGGACCTCTTCCCATAGCTAGAGGACATGTATGATTTTTACTCGTGCTAACTGACTATTTTACAAAATAGGTAGAGGCAGAAGCGTTCAAACAAGTGCGAGAAAAGAAAGTTAAAAGCTTCTTATGGCGAAACATAGTATGCCGCTTTGGAATACCAAAGGAAATCGTGTGCGATACTGGCCCACAATTCATAGGCTGACAAATCATAGAATTCTTCGAAAGTTGGCAAATCAAGCGGATCACTTCAACGCCGTACCACCCCGTGGCTAATGGTCAAGCTGAGTCAACGAATAAGGTCATCATCAACAATCTAAAGAAGCGGCTGGATAAAGCCAAAGGAAACTGGCCTGATGAGTTACCAGCGGTACTATGGGCATACAGAACAACTTCAAAAAAAGCCACGGGAGAAACTCCGTTCGCACTTGTTTATGGATCAGAAGCCTTAATACCTGTGGAGATTGGCGAACCAAGCATAAGGTTCTCAACAGCCATGGAGGGAGAAAACGACGACGAATTGAGGACCAACCTGGACCTGCTCGAACCACGGAGAGAAGCAGCATTAATACGGATGGCAGCTCAAAAACAAATCATAGAGCGTTATTACAACCGTAAAGCTCATCTCAAGTACTTCAAGATTGGGGACTTCGTCCTCAAAAAAGTCTTTCAATCAACGAAAGAAGCAGGTGCAGGAAAGCTAAATCCAAACTGGGAAGGACCTTACAAAATCCGAGGCATAGCTGGGAAAGGCGCCTATGAGTTGGAAGCTATGGACGACAGAGTTCTACCAACAAGTTGGAACGCCATCCACCTAAAGAAGTATTAATTCTAAAGGAAAAGAATATCCNCATCTAAAAAGACTATATACCTTCGAGTCAGGAATGTTTTTCCTTTTCAGGAAAAGGACCACAAGGAAGGAATAATCAAGTGCTCGAGATTTTATTCTTCAAAGCTCAAACACTTGGGGGACTATATAGTATGGAAGGCTAAGATGAAATAAATAAGACTACCAGAAAGTCAAAAGCTCGAGCCTGAAGACCCATCTACCCGACGAGACAAGTGACACGAGAAAAATTGAAAGAAATCAAAAGAGCCATCCAAATACAAAGCCTAATGCAAAAAGCAAAAAACCTTCGAACATGTTCAGGTTGAAAGGCAAAATATTAGTCACGAGAAAGAAATGTACATCTTTATACTTATTCAAAGTTGTTGTAACAAAAACAGTTAGGGGTAAAATATCATCATCAATGTACTCATTCAAAAAATTGTTCTCAAATAAAACAGTTATGGATGAAAGATCTAAATCCTTGTATTTTTTCAAGAAACTGTTATCAAATAAAAATAATTACGAATAAGAAAACATTTTCCTCGTACTTATTAGAAAACTGTTTCCAAAATAGTTGCGGGTAAAAACCCCAATCTTCATAAAAACTGTTACTAGTAAAAAACAGTTGTTTTCTTGTATTAATATCGAAAAACTGTTACATATGAAAAATAGTTACGAAATACAAGAGTACATCAAATCTGTTAAACAAAAACAGTTGCAAACATGAGTTTTATACGATAACCAAACACATGTAAAATGTCATGGAAGTTCAAGAAAAAAACTTTCCTTGGAAACATTCTTAAACATGTATAAAATTTCTATCACTCTATTGCATTATCATGAAGTTTAGATGTCTTCTTCATGTCAATTATAAAGGTCCCTCTTCCATAAACTATGCCTATTAAAAAAAGGCATACATGTAATATGACATCGTGCCTATTACAAAAAGGTACGAGTTGTCTAAAGCATTCCACATGCAAAACTCGAAGGTAAAACTAAAACCTTGAAAAATGAAGCATGCAAAAGACTTAAAGAGTGAAACAGAAACTCAACAAAAGTCGAACTAACATTTATATATTAAAACGGCTAAAACTAAGTATTAACTTATACTTAGTCGTAGAAAATTTTTATGTACATTATGGTGCCCCNGATGAACCAAATAAATTTCTTCAAGAGAGGGGTTGACTTCACTGGCAGAAGAAGCGGGAGAAACTAGGGATGAAGAGGCATGAGCGACTGGAATCTCACCATCAGGTGAAGATAGGTTATGACCTTGTTGCCTTCTCCATGGCTTCCTTAGTCTTAGCTATTTCAGCACTAAGGTCAAAACCCTTTTGACTCATTTCCATCAATGTGTCAATGCAAGAATTCATGTACGCCCAGCTCACATCGACATCAGCCACCTCTTCAAGATCTTCATAATCCTTCGCCCATACTTGAAGCTCAGCTCTCAATCCATCCTTCTCCGCTTCCACAGCTTCATGGGCGGCCCTTAACGGTACAATCGACTCCTATAAAGTTTGAGTTTTGTCTAAAGCCTTACGAAGGTCTTCTTGAGTACGAGTGAGTGATTTCACGAGCTCGCCTGAGTATTCCTCCTTCTGCCCCAACAAGTTTTTCAAGTCTCTAATCTCCTCTGAGGTACGAGACATCTTCTCAGCGAACGAAGACTCCAGAACACTCTTGTCTTTATCAGCCTGACTGGAAGAAGCCTTTCTACTGCCAGTTCTGCTGCCATGAGTCTCATCTGCCGCTTCAAGGTACTCCTTTCCTCTTCTAAAACATCTATGTCAATCCTTATGCTATCATATTGTGCTTTCCAATTATCAACATCGGCCCGCAACTCTTTTGTATCCTGGTCTGTGTTTGAAATCCTCTTCATAAGCTCTATGCCTATAAGGTTAATCTACAAGAAATAAACCAGTCAGATATGGTAAATTTCATATACGAAAATGAAAGAGGATAACTTGCATCATACCTTCAAAGAAGTATGCACGACCTCATTGGCCCTTGTAAGAGCACCGTGGCTGGATAGCTTTGCTTTCTCGGAGGGACCTATCAAAGGCTTGAGCCACACTTCGGGCTCACCCGTTTTCTTGAAAAGATTCCCCTCAGCTGGAACATCTATTACCACATGCCGCATCTCTCTGCTGGAAGACCCTACTTCCTTAACGGAAGGCATGGAAGCAGGCAGAGATGGAAGAGCAACAGGCACGGGGGTTTGAGGAGCTGGAGAAACCATGGGCAAAGCAGTAGGCACGGAGGGTTGAAGAGTCGAGGAAGTTACGGGCAAAGCAACAGAAATAGCCAAAGGAACAGACGAGACAACTTCTCTCAAAGAAGCAGGAAAGACAGCAGCCAAAGGAACATCATCAGGAGCAAGATCAACACCCTCATGAATAGGGGAATGTGAAACATCATCAGGGACAGAGGGCTCAATCACAGACACGGAAGTCAAGGTTAAGGGTGTAAGCTCATCATCTGAAACCACCCGCCTTCTCCGTGGCCTGTGTGCTAAAGCACCTTCTTCTTCTGCGGAACGAGACTCACCAATCTTCCTCTTCGAGGAAGATGAACCAACAATAATTTCTTGGGCCTGAGCCAAAGACATCTTCGAGATAGATGAAGCAGACACCCCACGATCGGAGAACCCTATTAAAAGGGAAAAGTTAAACGACAAAGAAAGAAGAGACTCGAGTAAGGAAAGAAGCAAGAACAAGAGCTTCACTTACCGTGGGTCTTTACATGCCAACCATACCTCCCAGCGAGGTACTTCCAAGATCTCTCTTCTAAAGGAGCAACGGACAATAATTTTTCTACCCAATCACGAATACCGGAGACATTCTCAACAGTATTCATGATTGCTGAGAGAAGAAGAAACAGATACGGTGTTAATAAAACATCTCAAGTCAAAATGAGAAAAAGTAAATAAATGTGAGCTAAAGCATACTCACGTGCGCGATTCCACTTCTCAGGGAAAGGAAGATTTTCTTCACCCACTAAACCAAAAGTGGGTAAAACAACATACCGGAGGTACCAACCCCTATCCTTATCGTCTCCAGGGGTTACCAGCACTTTTTTGCTTCTAGCAGTCAGAGTAAAAACCCATTCACGAAATAAGGTAGGAGACTAGAGATGAATAAGATGTTTGAAAGTAAAAGGAACCGAGGCTAAAGAATCCAAACTCCTAAGACATGAGATAACTCTAAGTAGATATTGAAAAAATGGCAGAACTCAATTATGACTGGGTCAATGGGGGGTCTAAACCCTAGAGTGAAAGGGTACGTATAAACAAAAGAATATCCCGTCTTGTAAGACGTTATTCTTTTATTACTATTCAGAATATAGATAGGGAAGTCAGACCTCCAAAAGCACTCCCTACGAACAAGGGAAATTTGACCCTCAGTTATAAGGGTTTAATATCTTTCGACACTTTCAAGAGAAGAAGATTGGTCTACAAGAACTTGACTATCCCTAGCAAAAACAAACTCAGCAGGGACAATTTCATCGACTCCAGGTTCACGAAGGCGTTCTCCTCTACCTCTAGAAAAAGATCGAGAAACCCTAAACCTTGGAACTAGAGATCTAGTGGAAGGAGAAGGAACTATCTGAGAAGAAGAGGAGCCCCTCGAAGGAGTGGATCCTAGACTTCTAAGTCTACCACTCCTCCGACTCCTAGTCGGAGCAGAGATGGCATTAAAATTTCAATATCTATTATTCCCTGAGGTTGGTTTGAAGAAGACATGTTTACAAAGGCAAGAAGAAAGTTTTTTACAAAAGACAAAGTTAGAAAAGTGTTTCGTGGAAGCAAAGAAAAGAAGAAAGGTATTTATACTTGAGGACAACCGTCAAACATGGGAAAAAAAGAAAAATAATGATGAAAAGTCATAATTGAAGATGTCACTTCGGGACTGGCACAACCGCAAAAAGCCCTAAAAGGTGCCGAGTAAATGCAGAACCAATCCGAAAAGGACACGTGGTATGAGCATTAAATGGAAGTGACAAATGACGTCTATGGTGCAGAGAAGGATACAATGATTCAAGGAAAAGCGGTGGCAAAATATTCCTGCCATAAATGAATATCCACTTACCAAATATTAATCGTTAAATAAATGGTAAGTGGAGGGACTATCTGTATTGGTAAAAAAGAGTTTCACACGTAAGCCAGCTTTTGACAACTCAGCCAGTCACGTGGACACAGGAAAATGCCACAACTGGATGTGATTCTTTGAAGAGGTACGCAACAAAGAGGCACGATTCAATAAACCCTCGAGCTTATCAGCCACGGGAAACTCAACCTGATCAAAACAGGGGAGAGGCACGGTCAGAATGAGTCTAGACAAAGCTACGGGCAGATTCAAAGACCCACATTTAATTACTCGAACGTTATGTAATTGTACCCTAATTACCGTCATCCTTTGTAACGCCTCATTAATGTCATAATTAGTCATTAATGAGCAACCATAGCAAGAGTTGTACATTATAAGAATCTCCTATACAAGGGAGGTGCATACAGCTTGTAAAGACATCTGATTCTCGAATATAATTGACTTTGCTTTTCTATATTTCTGCAATATTGTCTGTTATCGATTTTTCTCCATTTCCTTGATTATCAGTAACCCGTGTTCATCTTAAAAATAAGCTTTAGTCAAAGGGTCTAATTCTTTGGTTAAACAATTGTGACGTGTCAACCCGACCCCGAAAGATTGGGGTCATGAGAAGAAGATAAATTATTGCCGAGGTCGAGGAGGCTTAATGAAAAATAAGGACGAGGACGAGTGTTCGTCGTAACGACTAGTTTTAAAATTTAGATTTCCTAGAAAATATTCTAGTAAATATTCATTCATGTCGTACTATTTAGGGTTTTGTGATCCATATCTATCTATTTATACTATATTAAAAGCACGAAAACCCTTAGCGAAATGTCGTTCGCCTTTTTTACCTTTTAAAAATAGAGTTCACACTAGACAAAACAATCATTTATATTAATCTCCTAATATTTAGGAATGATCATTTAATTAATTCACTAATATTTAAGAATAGTCATTTAATTATAACCTTAATACTTAGGACTTTAATTTTAACTAAAATTTGTTAAAGTTCTCATATTTAAAAATTCAAAAACAATATATTTCTAATTACAAATATGGTAATCAATATTTATGATTTAAAATGAATATGCATGATCAAGACATGCACTTTCAAATTTCTATTTTGATATTCTAAGTTTGATATTAAACGAAGACAAAAAAAAAGGTTGTTAACTTGTCAATTTCTAACTCAAACAAGGATATGATAGTAACAGAACTATCAATATATTGAATGTCTCATCTTCGTAGACAAGACTTTTTTTGTTTTTTTTGAGAATTTAAGTTTCTCTCTAATATTTAGGAGTCTTATTATCAACAAAATTTTACCCATTAAATTCTTTCTTATGTATTTGTGCATTTTTTTTCTTTTTTGAATTATGTAAGATAACAATTTGTAAAAAAACAAATAATACCAAGAAATTAAACAATCAACGTAGAATAAGTAAAAAGTAGTTATTACTTATTGTATATTTGAATTACTCTTTGGTGCACAACTATAACCAATTAATTTTATCTTAGGAAATTTTTTTAGAGAAAGACAAAGTAAAAAATATAAGGGATTTTTTCCTTCCTATACCAAAAATGAAACCTTATTATCAAAAATGTGTATAGTTTCATATTTACCTGCCATGTTCACAGTTATTCTACAAATATTATACCATTCATTAAATACTGATTATTAAGAGTTGATTCCTTCCTAATTAGGCGCGCTACAAATCTGGAACTAATTATTCTAATTGAT
The DNA here is from genome assembly GCA_005239525.1 of Nicotiana knightiana. Lineage (NCBI taxonomy): Eukaryota > Viridiplantae > Streptophyta > Magnoliopsida > Solanales > Solanaceae > Nicotiana > Nicotiana knightiana. Next base: position 30,060 of record ML373924.1, on the reverse strand, counting down.
TTTGAATCGGAAATCACGAATTAAACGTTATATTCAATTTCAAATCAAATTACAGCGACTCTGTTCTGCAAATTCTCTGTTCGTCGACATTTTTCCATAATCACAAATCAAAAAAATGACAAAATATTCAACAAATTCAAATCAAATTCTAGAGACCCTGTTCTGCCGATACTCTGTTCTTCGGCTTTTTTCTCAATCCACAAATCAAAAAAGCGACAAAATATTCAACAATTCTTCTGCAACAAACGCAATCATGTCCAAAATCCCAATTATGCTACAATTGAATGGGAATTGGGATAGCTATGGCATATTTAGAGATTTTCAGGTTGATGGCATTGTGCTCGATGATGATGCCAGTTACAGTATATTGATTTCTACAATTGCAGAGCAATTAATGATTGATACTTCACAGAAAATTGTAAAAATCAAATATATTGTGAACGAGCATTGTCCTCCAATGGAGATTAGGAACGATATGGGTGTTCGTGTATATATGGAGACAAAAAAGGAGAATAAAAACTTAGGATCATATCCGCTATGTATAACTGTACGCGAGTTCAATATGGAATTGAGTATCACCAATGAGAACACAAGTGCAGGTTTGTTATGTTACAAATTCTATGAAATTCTGATTTTATGTTAATATCTACAAAATACCTACATTTATCTATAAATAAACCACATATCAGTTTAAGTATGTATATAGCAGTATTATTTTTAAGGGTATCTACATAATTACTACATTTATACTACAATTAAACTACATTCTGTGTGGAAAAAAAATGTTGACTACAAAATTTTCTCTTCATCTACAAATTTTCTACAAAAATTCTACAAAATGGTATTGACAATATTTATCTTTATTTTCATGCAAGTTCGTCTGCAACACTAAAGTTACTTGATATGCCAGCATCTCCCTTTATAGAGGAATATGAAAGTTCAATAATAACTGAAAGTACACAAAGTGTTATTGAATAAGGACAAGTGTATCAAGACAAGCAAACAATTGTAACTGCAATGAAGCACTATTCTGGCATGCACAAGTTCCAATTTAGGGTTAAAAGATCTAGCCACAGAAGGTATGAAGATCTGAATGGTGAAAAGATCATTATAAACAGTCTTTTCCTTGTGATATGTGTTTTTCAAAATTGTAGATGAAATGTAGTTATATTGTATAGTGTATTGCTTTATGTTAAAACAGTCCTTTTTGTTACATCTACATTGATAACCTGTATTAAAATTATATTTTCTTGTAGCTACTGGCTTATATACGTTGGTGAAAATTGTAATTGGCACTTCAAGGCAACATCCATTAATGATTCTACAATGTTCAAGGTCAGGAGTTTCAACCGACAACACACATTCTCCTTAATGGACAATTCATTCATACAACGCAAACCTACTACAGTTGTAGTTGATAGCATGGTTATTCCAAAGTATTGTGATCCTAAGACAGTTTATACACCAAAGGACATACAAACTGACATGTTGTCCGAACACGGAGTCAACCTAAGCTACATGCAAGTATGGAGAGCAAAGGAAAATGCTTTACAGTTTTTTAGAGGTCATCCTGCTGACTCCTACAACAAATTACCAAAATATTTTTATATTCTTGAGAAGACGTATCCTGGTTCTGTTGTTAAATTGAAAAAGACAGCAGATTAATGCTTCTTATATATATTTGTTGCTATTTGTATATCAATCAGTGGTTGGGAATATTTTAGGCCAGTAATAGTGGTTGATGGGACTTTCTTAAAGTCAGCATACATGGGGATTATGCTGACAACTAGCACAATGGATGCAGCATGTAAAATTGTAGATATTTTGTAGACAGTTTATACAATGTAGATACATTGTAGATATATTGTAGTTTATATATATTTGTCTTTTTATATGTATTTTTAAAGCTGCTAGCTAATTATTTTTTGACTAATAATGTAGGTACAATATTGCCTTTGGCATATGCTGTGGTTGATTCGGAAAACGACGCATCGTGGAAGTGGTTTTTTGAGCAATTCAAGCAAGCATATGGTGAAAGATCTTCAATGTGTGTTGTTTCATATCGAAATTAGAGTATTCTGAAGGCAACATTAATTGTCTATCCGGGCATGCCACGCTACTTGCATGTGGCATATTTGGACAAATATAAAGGCAAAGTTCAAGAAGGGTCATCTAAAATTAAGTGAATTGTACTTTGCTACAACACGTTCATACACTCTGGATGAATTTAATGAAAGGATGTCTAAGATTGAAGATATAGACCCGCGTGTTAAATCATACCTATATGATATTGGCTATCACAGATGGTCAAGAGTACATGCAACGGTGAATAGAACTTGGACTATGACATCAAACATTGCAGAGTCCTTGAATGCTGTAACAACGAAATGTTATTTAAAAAGAATGTGTATCTGGGTAAAACATGGGTGAGGGTGAGAGTTTAGGAGAGAAACGTTGGATATACGGACACCTTTAATTAAGGAGTAAAAAACGTCCCATTAATTAGACCTTTAATTAATTATAGTATAAAATTGGTAATTAGGTATACTAAGTGTAATTAAGTCAAACCTTAAACAATGAGGGTAATACGATTTTCTATGTGGTATAAGAATGTAAAAATTCTAAAATATAATGAAAGCCGATAAAGTCAACCGGCACTTCGTCGATTTTTATTATTCTTAGTTCTAGATATATTATCGGATGCATAATAAAAACCCATAAAATTTTCACAATTTAATTATCTTAGTAAAAATAAGAAATAGAAAAGTACTTTACATGAAAAATTATGATTGATTGGTATATAATAGAATATCCATTATCCTTCAACCAAATGCGCCTTCTATACAATTCATGTATCAAAATGTAAATATACATTCCAATAAATACGATAATTAGATATTGTAGACAATAAATTGCGTCGAGAAAATATAATCAAGATCGAAAAATATCGCAACAATCGTAATATTTGATTTCAAGTATTTGAGCGTGCAATATCTATGTATCCTCTTATTCTACTTTTCTAGTATAAATTCAAGGAGCTTTGAGCTTGATCTTGAATTTGAATTTGATTTATCCGTCGCGAACACTTTGATTGCTGCCACGAATTGTATCACGAACAAGTAGCCTTGATTTTGAACGCCTTGTATTTGATTTGACCACGTTCTTCATCTTGAATACTTGAATTATTTTTCGTTCTTGAGCTTGAACTTGATTGCTTGAAGCTTGAAACATGTAGAGAAATTTACGGCGTTTAATACACAAGCTCTCTCTTGCTTCTTGTTATAACTTCTGGTCCCTTTTCTAAGTTATGAAGACCCCTATTTATAGTTGTGGAAGAGAGGAGTTGTGATAAGAAACAAACTCTTTCCGACCAATCAAATTGAAGTGTGATATGACCGCATTTGATTGGCCAGAACATGTCACTTGCACATGTGGCGCGATTTTATTGGCCTTTTAATGTGACTTGGCATGCCTTGTCATTTTGACACATGGCATGGTCCTATTGGCTCTTCCATTTAACGTGGCGTGCCACATCATTTGACATGTTGCATCGAACTGGGCCTCTAGGAAGATGATAGATTGGGCCTAATAAAATGGGTTTATCACTTTCGCCCAATTAAATGTGCTAGCCCAATGGATTAAGACTTATTTATTAACACATATGTGTTGGACTTATATAATTGATTCAATTATATTTTCCCATAATATATATTTGGATTAGTATATTTAAAATATAGTCCAAATTATTTATTTAAGTTAAATTCAATAAATTTTACATGCCTACAAATGCCCCCTACTTCAAGACTTGTTGAGGTGTAGACTTGTCAAAATTGAAAACAGGTAATGAGGTATTGGTGGTCTATAAAATTTGGCTAAGGCCAATTTAAAGCACAAGAGATTGTCCATGCGATTTTGTAACGTGTATACCTGGTCAATTATTTAAATAATATAATAATCATTTAATTAGTATAAGAAAAAATATTGAAAACTGTGATTTCAATATCAAAATTGTCTACACATCCTCTTCAAGAAAACTTAACTGATTCCTTTTTTTTAAATCTTTAAGTAATCTAAAAACTTTATATGGAAAAGTAGTTAAGTCAATTTTTGAGGAAAAATAACTTATAAACTAACAAAATACAGTAAAGGGGTGGTCACAATCATTTAAAAAGCTACCTTGAAAATTCGGAAGTAAGGATATTAGTGGGCAAAAGTTTTGCCTGACACATAATTACTTATGATTTCTTTTGGGAAAAGTAAGTGTTTCCTCATTATGACCCAATTTCATAGTATTAAAACTTTGCAATCCTTACAACAATCTGAGGCCATCTCGGATTCATTGTCGTTGTCGAATCACATTCGGAAAAGAATTGTAGCAGTCGCCTCGTACGCTCGATCCCACATCAATATTTAGCTATTAGTAGTCACCTTTTGACATCTATAAATACGTTATACCCTTCATTCTATTAGCCTCACTTTCAGCGTTTGCAAACTACTTTGAGTCTATTTTTTGACGACTTGGAAGCATTGACGCGAAGGTAATTTCTTTTCCTTTTCTTGTGCTTTCTTCCTTTGTTATGTTTTGTAGGTCAAACAAGGAGGATGTGTTCTTGTTTAACAAGATAATCCATGCATGATGAAGACCTTTAAAAGCTCGTGGTCAAGATTTTTTTTTTTAAGTTCACAACAAAAACCTTTAAAAGTTCGCGGCGAAGACCATCATACCGTCTGAGCTAAAGACTTCATTATTTATTTGAAATGAAGACTATTACACCGTCTAAGCTAATGAATCCATCTTGTTTGAAGATTTAACTTCATTTTATCTAAGGCATAGACCATTACACCGTCTGGGCCAAAGATTTATTTTTTCTTAAGCGAAGACCATTACACCGTCTAAGATAATGACTCCATCTTGTTTGAAGATTTAACTTTATTTTATCTGAGGTATAGACCATTACATCGTCTGGGCCAAAGATTTGTTTTGTCTTAAGCGAAGACCATTATACCGTTTAAGCTAATGACTCCATCTTGTTTGAAGATTTAACTTCATTTTATCTGAGGCATAGACCATTATACCGTCTGGGCCAAAGTTTATTTTGTCTTAAGCGAAGACCATTACACTGTCTAAGATAATGACTCCATCTTGTTTGAAGATTTAACTTCATTTTATCTGAGGCATAGACCATTACACCGTCCCGGGCCAAAGATTTATTTTGTCTTAAGCTAAGGCCATTACACCGTCTAAGCTAATGACTTCATCTTGTTTGAAGATTTAACTTCATTTTATCTGAGGCATAGACCATTACACTGTCTAAGCCAAAGACTTTGCCTTTTCCATGCTTGGTAGGATTATATTATGAATTTGAGGCCATGAATATCGCATTTCTTAGCTAAATGCTAATAAACACTTTTCTCTCTTTTTGCAGTCTAAACATGGTTTACTTCAAAGACAAAATTTCTTCCTCTAGTTCTCAATGCCTTATCATCTCGGACCATAAGGGAAGCAAGGAGGGGACAAGGTTACCAGTTGATAGGTCACTAATCGGCCAGTATAGTGCAGCTTCATGGGTACCTTTGAGGGACCCACCTTATTTGGCAGACTGGACGCTTGAATACAATAGTCGTCCTCCCAAGACATGGGTGCTTCGCACCACTACCCATCATGCTTGGAATTTTGCAAGTACCTTACCATTCCTAGGCGTCGAATCATTAACAATGAGACTTATTGGGGCAATTATTTGCCATTCGACGGTGAATTTCATTACGTTCCTGGCTACTGGGAACGGGCAGAAGATGTCTTAAGTAGGTGTGGCTTGACACAGGAGGCTGCAAGAATTTATGACGCCGTATATGCTTCACTCTTCACATATGATCGTAATACGAACATTATGCAGGCTTTCTGTGAAGCATGGTTCCCTGTTACCAACACATTGCTTACCTCTACTGGAGAACTATCCATATCACTTTGGGATTTGTATAAGATCGGTGGTCTGCCTATAGCAGGATCTCCTTACGAGGAAATTGTGCCAAATGTTGAAGAGCTTGCAGGCACGTACGACAAGGGGAGAAGGTTTCTTCCCCAGACTTGTGAACATTTGTTTGATGCCTTCCATCGGCTCCGAGAGGGAGGTAGCAACGATCCAAAGGTTTCTGCGAAAAAATGGGTAGAGTTATGGTGCAGAAAGACAACGAAGTATACTCAGCCTCCTTTAAGGAAAGAAAAGAAGTCTGCTCGTTTGAAATCGACACACAATCCTACAGGGGTCCTAGAGGAAGCGGTAAATTGGTCGACTGTAGAAGAAGATTTGTTCTATAAGCTAGGAGTAATGGGTGACAAGAAAGATGAAACATACTTGGCTGCTTTTCTATCTTGTCGGTTATGTATTTTGGTGCTTCCTTCAAAAGATGGTGACTTTATTCGTCCTGGGACCTTTAAGATCGCGTGTCATATTTCTTGTAAACGAAGAGTTAGCCTTGTAGTCCCGGTCTTAGCCAGAATATATAAGGGTTTGAACGAGATTTCAAAGTCTCGTTTCTTGATCCTGCTCAAACTTTCTTTCCAGCTCATTATGTATGGTTGGTTAGCCCATTACTTTAAGACTCATTTTCCGTATGCAAGGGGGCCAGTTGTTCCTTTCATGGCCGCATGTTCCGGTGAAGGTGCTGCTAGATATTATGGGAAAGAGGAAGCAAGAAAGCGTATTCATAACGGAGAAAATATCATTTGGACTTCGTCAATGCCCCGCAGATCTGATCCGTACCGCTACTATGATGATGGTAAGGCGGATGAGTTCGAGTTAAATTTCTTTATGAGTATTCAATCGAAGTATCTTCCTTTGAGGGACGGAGTCAACTTTATTATTGAACCTTACATCCCTCATTGATTTAGCCGTCAATTTGGTTTTTATCAAGACAACCCTAGTCGCTTGGAGCAAGATTTTCGTGAGGCCTCATTAGAAGAAGGTTTAAGACTTGCACGGATTTGTGTGTTGACTAGATCTAAGTCGAGGGCGGTATTTCCTCCTTTTGGGTCCAATATGATGAAGTTTACATCGTCTAACTATAGATCTTGGTGGACAAGGGCACATGAAAGCCTTTTTGAAGACCACCTACAGTTTTTGATGAATACTGTTGAGCCAATCACAAATATCATTCAAGATCGGATCGAGGATGTCTTAGTGATTGATAGGATTCCTGCTTTATAGTCTAAGGTAGTTGAAATACGCGCAGGCAGTGGACCCATGATACACAAAGAATTTCAAAGAGAAGAGATCCATACTCCACTTGAAAAAAGTATTATTCCATTTGGTGTAGTCGTTAATGCCTCTAATAAGTGCCTATTCCAAGAGGAGAGTGATAGAAGCAAAGAAGATCAATATTGGAAAAGAAAAATGCCAAACCCAGAAGGGGTTGTAGAGGTCCAAAGCGTTGATAGCCCTTCAAGAACACTAACAGCTCAGAACGAGAAGGTAAAAGAAAACATAAACTTTTCCTTTTTGTTATCCTTGTCCAAATGAATTTGCTAAAGTGTCCTTACATTTATTTATTCATTTTTTTTTCCAGGCTAACAACGTTGGAGCGTTGTAACGAGTAAGGCCACAAGATAGTGGCGAGTCTGTAGCATGAGCGAACCCACATAAATCATCTTCCACCGCTAAGGCAGATCAAGAGTCAACTTCTATTTCTCATGATGAAATTAGGGCAAAGTTGGGTTCTGATTTGCGTGAACGACCAACAATTGCAGCTTCAATTTTTTATAGAAAGAAGGCTGTCTTTGATATTGGAAAGGAGTTTATCTTGAAGCTTTGGACTTCGATTCAGCATAGGCTGAAAGGCAGCACTGCAGACAATGTCTTTGAGCTTGAAGAAAATACTAAAGTGATCCTTGAGGAAATGGATGGGGATGATGTGGATATTTCCCCTTTGAGAAGCCTATTAGAGTCCCTTTTTGAGCTTGCTGCTTTATATAACAAGACACAGTCAGCTTTATCTGAAAAGGTTGAAGAGACTGCAATATCAGACGTTGAGGTACACCTCACAAATGTCATGATTGAAGAAGAAGAAAAGGGTAGAGAAGTGTCATCTATCTGCCAGTCCCTAGCTACAGTGAAAGAGAAGATAGAGAAGCCCCGTGAAAAAGAGAAGGACTTAGAAGCCCTTTTAGAATTTGCTAAGAAAGAATTTGAAGAAGCCAAGTTAGAAGCCTCAAATACTAGAAAGGAGTATGACGCATGCTGCACTGCCTCGTTGACTGCTGATGACTTGGCCGATTTGGAGAAGAAGAAGAAGTACTTGGAATCTATGCTCAAGGATTTGGCCAACTACAAGTTGTGCTTAAACTAGGCTTTTAGAATTATCTCCCCTTTTATCCTTATGTTAGGTTGACCTAGTTGATATTTATTTCATCTTAAATCAGATTGCCTCTCTTTTGCTGTACATTGCCCGACATTTATCTTGGTCGCATAATTTTCAGCTTTTATTACTCGTAATGAAAGATTCTTATCTTGTCGTGGGAGAGTCCAAATAATGAACCGTTTGATTTCACCACGTTGAAATTTTTTGATTTTCGCAGTTTCACCAAATAATTTATATCTTGGTGTAGAAAAGTCAAAATTATGAACCGTTTAATTCCATGGAAACTAGACTTCAAAATCTGATACATACAAAATTTGGAATTAAGCACTTTGAGAATCATCCTAGATATTATTTTTAATCTAGCTTTAAATTCTGTCACGTCGACGATTTCAGATTTGCATAACTTCACCAAAATATTTGTATCTTTGATGCAGGAATGTCTATATCACAAACCGTTTAATTTCATGGTAACTAGACTTCAAAATCTAAGACATATCCGAAATTCGGAATCGGACACATTGAGAATCGTCTCAGATATTATTTTGAAGCTAGCTTCAAATTCTGTCACATTGACGATTTCAAATTTGCACGGCTTCACCAAAATATTTGTATCTTGATGTAGGAATGTCGAAATGATGAACCGCTTAATTTCATGTAAACTAGACTTCAAAATCTAATATATCTCCAAAATTCAGAATGGAACACGTTGAGAATCGTCCCAGATATAATTTTGAAGCTAACTTCAAATTCTGCCACGTCGACGATTTCAGATTTAACAGCTTCACCAAAATATTTGTATCTTGATGTATGAATGTCGAAATCACGAACCGTTTGATCCATTGGAAACTTAACTTCCAAATCTATGATTTGCTCCTAAGCATTTTTCTATGGGGCTGCCATACGTCATTTTGTACATGTCGTCGTTGATGACAATATACCTGGCTGCTTTCCAAAATGCAAAACTTAATGTCATAAGGATAGTTTCAGATAATATTTCGAAGTCAACTTTGTTCCTGATATGCCGACAGTTTCAAATTAGCGCGACTTCACCAAAATCTTTGTATCTTGGTGTGGGAGCCTTGAGATTGTAAGACCTTTTTTAATTGTCAAAAATTGAAATTCAAGAGCTTCATTCTTACCAAATATCTTGGGTCCATATCTCTCTGAATTTGAAATTTCATGAAGGTAGACCATAATAACTTGAAGGTGTGGCAAACGTGAAGGCATAACGGATCCCCAAACTTCAATGCAAATGCTTGACATCCCTCTTAAAAGATATTAATCATTTCATTGTAGACACCAATTTAGCATAGCGGCTTGCCCCCTTTAAATCAAATGGGATCCAAAGTTTAACAGAAGCATGGTGTCCCAGCTCGATTTTCAAATACTGATTGAATGAATTACATTCTATCGTACTTCATCCGGACAATGATTGGGGGATTATGTATCTTTTAAAATTTATGCGACTGAACTCAGAAAGCTGCCTACGTACCTCGGTGAAGAGGATCAAGTTATACCGTAGTTCAGAATGGGTAGAATCTTTTTATTTTTTATTTTTTATATTTTTTATTTTATTTTTATGTCCTAACTTTTTCCTAGGCCGCCTCTTTCGAGGTTTTCAACCTAGCGGACCCTTTTTTTATGTGGGTCGTACACAATTTAGACTCATGCGGGCCAGGAGTAACATGCAGTTTATGCTCATGCATTAAGGAGCCTTGCAACTTCAAGGATAATACTTCTTCAAAAACTTGCCATTGATGGGGCCGATTCTCATGCCATCTGCATCGACTAGCTTGTAAGCCCCACTTGAATAAGCTTCTTGCACGACATATGGCCCATCCTATTTTGAAGTAAACTTCCCTACAGGTTTATGGGAAGTAATAACGGGTCTTCTTATGCCAAGGACTTGATCTCCTACTTGAAAGGATCTGGGGCGGACTCTTTTATTGAAGGCACGAGACAATCGAGCTTGATAACATTCAAGACTTTGTTGGGCCTCCAACCTCTTCTCATCAAGAGCCTCTAACTCTGTTAATCGAAGTCGAACATTTTCTTCATCAGTGATCCCTTCTTGAATAGCTAGTCGTAATGAAGGTATTTGACGCTCAAGTGGCAAGACGGCTTCGACTCCATAAACGAGTGAATACGGAGTTGCTTGTGTTGGCGTGCGGTGAGTCGTCCTATATGCCCATAGAGATTCTTCCATACGGTCATTCCAATCTCGTTTGGATTTGGAGACGACTTTCTTCAGTAGGTTGCATAAAGTTTTGTTGAATGCCTCAGCTAGGCCATTGGCGGCAGCATTGTACATCGAAGAGTTACGTTGCTTGAAGCCAAATAGATCACAAATCTTGTTCATCAATTCCATTACCCATTATTATGTAACGAGGAATTCCAAATCAACAGATTATGTTTACTCGGATGAAACTTGCAATATTTTCCTTCTTCACCTCCTTAAGAGCAACAACTTCAGCCCATTTTGAGAAGTAGTCAGTTGCAGCCAAGATGTATAAGTGCCCACAAGACAACTTTGGCAGTGGTCCCACAACATCCAATCCCCAAGAGTCAAACGGCCAGGATACAACAGTCGGGTGCAACACTTCAGGAGGTTGATGAATAAATTTCGCATGGAATTGACAACCCTTGCATCTTCGAGCATAGTCCAAGCAGTATTTTACCATCGTTGGCCAATAATATCCCATCCCTTTTATATGGAAGTGGATCTTTGGTCCAGACTGGTGCGACCCACATACCCCAGAATGTGCCTTTTGCAAAGCTTGGAGTGCTTCTTATTCCCCTAAGCATCGCAAGAGTACTCCCTCGAATGACCTTCGGTATAGCGTGTCTTTGTAGTAAAGGAAGCGAGGTGCACGACGACGAATTTCAATCATTCTCCTCGAATTTTCTGGAAGTATGCCATAGCACAAGTAGTCGATAATGGGTTGTCTCCATTCTTCTTTCTCAACTTCAGAAACAGCGACAAGATGCTTGAGTTTATTTTCTTCACCTTCAACCTCATTTAGTGGCGGTACTACCCTTTTTTGGTAGACAATAACTTGCGTTTGATCAAGTAAGGTTAACGATGAAGCTAAGGCAGCTAAAGCATCAGCCTTCTTATTTTCTTTCCTTGGCACATGCTGAATAGTCACATCATCGAGCCACCCTATTAACTTTTTAGCGTAATCATGATATGGGCATAGTTCACGCTTCTTAACCTCGTAACTATCCAAAAGCTGATTGAATACTAACTGGGAGTCACCAAAGACTTGCAACTGCAATTGCTTCATATCAACGGCCATTTCAAGCCCAAGTATTAATGCTTGATACTCAACAACATTGTTGGAACAGAGTTGTGTCAAGGTGAAGGAGTAGGGAAAGACTTCACCTTGGGATGTGAAAAATACTACGCCAGCTCCAGCTCCCCCGCGATGCGCAGCACCATCAAAGTACATCTTCTATGGAGGTTGAACTTTAACGATCATTGTGTCCTCATCAGGTAGCTCGTCAGTTAGCTCCCAGTCATCAGGTATCAGATGATCTGCCAAGAAGTTTGCCAATGCTTGTCCTTTTACAGCCTTTTGAGGGATGTACAAGATCTCGAATTGTTGAAACTGTAAATATCATCTCGCTAGTCTATCACTAAGAAAATGTTTTGACATCACGAACTTGATGGGATTTGATTTGGAAACAAGACGGACAACATGAGCTTGAAAGTAGTGCTTCAACTTTTGAATTGAGAAGACCAGCGCCAAATACATCTTTTCAATTGGCGAATAATTTAGCTCATTTGGTGTCATCATCCTTCTCAAGTAGTAAAGAGATTTTTCTTTCCCCTTACTATTTTCATGGGCCAACAATGCTCCAACAGACCTTTCTTGCGCCGCAATGTATAGTATCAATGGCTTTCCAGGTATAGGAGCTGCTAAAACTAGAGGCTTCATCAATTAGGCTTTGATACTTTTGAAAGCATTGCTAGAAGCTTGGTCCCACTTGAAAGGAACGCCTTTCTTTATGAGGCGACTAAATGGTTGGCACCTTCTAGCTAGGTTCGAGATGAATCTCCTAAGGTATGCTAACTTTCCTTGCAGACTTTTCAATTCATGAATATCCCGAGACTCAGGCATTTTCAAAATAGCATCCACTTTGGCTTGATCAATTTCGATCCCTCGATGTCGGACAATGAAACCAAGGAACTGTACAGAAGTAACTCCAAAGGCACATTTCAATGGGTTCATCCTAAGTTGGTACCTCCGGAGAAACTCAAATACCATTCTCAAGTCTTTCAAGTGGTCGCCCTTCTTTCTTGATTTTACCACCAAGTCGTCAATATAGCATTCGACATTCTTGTGGAGAAGATGGTTGAAAATATTCTGCATAGCCTTTTGGTACGTAGCACCAGCGTTCTTCAAGCCAAAAGGCATCACCTTGTAGCAATAAATACCCTTGGGGTGCGGAATGCAGTAAGTTTTTCATCTTTTGGTGCCATGCAGATTTGGTTATAGCCCGACGAACCGTCCATGAAAGACATTGCTTCGTAACCAGTAGTAGCATCGATCATCAGCTCTGGAATAGGAAGCGGGAATTCTTTGGGACACGCATTGTTGAGATCCCTAAAGTCAACACATACTCGAATATGACCATTATTCTTCCTTACAGGGACAATACTTGAAACCCATGTTGGATATTTAACCTCCTGAATAAATCCCGCTTCAATGAGTTTGTTAACTTCGGTTTCAATCAGGGGAAACAAGTCCGGCCTAAAGCGCCTTTGAGCTTGCTTAATAGGACGAGCGTCATTCTTGATCGCAAGGTGATGGACTACCACTTTAGGGTCCAAGCTAGGCACTTCTTTTTAACTCCAAGCAAAGACATCCCTAAACTCCTTGAGTAACTCAAAATAAGTGCTTTCTTCATCAACTTCTAGTAAAGCACTTAGGTAGGTGGGTCTTGGTTCTTCATCGGTGCCAAGGTTAACTTCTTTTAAAGCATCAACAGTTGCTTTCATCCCTTCTTCAAGTTCCGGGGGAGCATCTTTTGCATCTTCATTTTCTTGAGGGTCCCCATCATTGAAGGATATGTGATAACGCGATTAAACATCTTCCAATTTCTCATCATCCTCCATTAGAGATAAAACACCATGCTCGCTTTGTGCAATAACATGATACGAAGAACCCACACTTTCTTCGTCTTCATCACGTTCTTTAGTGTATACCATAGTGTATGGCTTCACCTTCAGTACTTCATCACACCAAACCATGACTTCTGTTTGACGCCTCATTCTAGAAGGAACCAAACTTTGGAAATCTTTAGAGACCCTCTGAATTTTGGGCAAAGCGGGTGTTCTTGTATTTTGATAATTTCTCTAGAACTTATTCACCTTCTTTAATGGACCCAATCTCTCAAATACGGAAGTCCTCACAGTTGATTTTCCAAGTCTGTCAAAAATAGAAGGCCTGTTAGAAGCGGCATATTTGTTTTCTACAGTGATATGATTGCTACTCGCCCTTCTGATGGAGATGCGCACTGGTGACTGTTGCTTGTATCCCAAACCTTTGCGTGGTTGCCTCGTTGCAGCTTCTGATGGGAGCTTCCCTAACTTTGACGGCCCATCGGGATTGTATCCAGCTTTCGTAAATAGCTTGTAAGAGTTAGGATCAAATCCTTCATCTGTTCGCTTTGTAGGGAGTGCCACATTCTGCAAACGATTTTGAGCTACAAACCCTTCAAGCGGCTTTGAGGACAACTTTACTGCCTCAATTCGTTTCACCTGAAGAGTTAACTCCTTTAGTGTGTTGGTTTGGAGATTAGATGATTCGCCCTCGTCTTTCTTCCTTTTAGGGACATATTGGAGCATAGGACTTACTTTCTTGCCATAAGATGCAATATCCCCTCTATGAGATTTATTCACGTTGGGTTGTACCTCCTTAGTAACAACTTTGGCTTTACCGATAGTTACCTCAGCTCTTTTAGATATGGGCTCGTCATTCTTGCTTTTTATGTCATCATCAACTTTTAGCTCCTTCACAATGTGGTTTTTCAAGTAGAACTGCATCAGCGAAGTGTGACTTTGCCGTAGTGAATGGCGCATCATCGGCAATTATCATCTTCTCGACTTCACCCTCGTAGTATTTTAAACATTGATGGTAGGTAGACGGAACTACTTTATTCTCATGTATCCAAGGCCTTCCAAGCAAGACATTGTATGAAGTCTTCACATCTATCACATGCAGCCAAGAACTTGATTGTATATCCTCAATCGTGATTCCTAACATGATCGCGCCTATGGATCTTTGCCCCCCTTGGTTGAATCCTTGGATCATCACACGACTTTCTGAGAGTTCGTTCATGGGAATACCAAGTTGTTTCACAGTGTGAATTGGAAAAATGTTCACTGAGGATCCTCCATCAACGAAAATTCGGTTTACCCTTTCATCACGCATATAGCCAACCAGGTACAATGGGCGGTTATGAGGAGTGTCACCTAGCAGAAGATCGTCACTTATGAATGTGAATTTTTCCTCACAAGCATCAACTTCTTTAATAGTGGAGTCGATGAGCTTTTCCGAAGATGGTGCCGACGGTAGGTCATCACTCCTTTCTTTCCCTTCGTCAGTATGGCAACAAGAGGCATCAATACCCCTATGGGAAATCTTCGTGAAGAACAAACTTGGTATAAATTCCTCCAAGGTCACTGGATGTCGTGGCTTCTGAGGGTGGAGCACCTCCACTTTCGCTTTCTTTAAGTGCTTAAATGGGTTCCATCTCCTAGGTCTTTTAACCATAATGCTCCTTATTGGTTGTTCCATTGATCCTTTTCGTGGGATTCTTTTGTGGCGCCTACGATGAGTTACCAACGTCCAACCTCCATCGTCTTCAGGTTGATGGTCTTCAGCTTTGTGGTTTTCCAGTAATTCTTCATCTTTACTTTCTTTAAAATCGCATAATTCATCCGGACTGACTAAGACACAGGTGATAGAAACTTGGTTTGCGCTTTCTTTCTCATCTTGAAGCACGATCTTCTTTTCACGAGCCAAGTCCATAACTTTGTCCTTGAAGACAAAGCACTTCTCTAGAGGTGACTCACGAGTCGATGGTACTTGCAGTAATTTGGGTCATTTGTTCTCCAAGCTTCATTTGGCCACTTCATCTCCGGGAGCTCAATGAGATTTAACTCGAGGAGTTCTTCAAAAATAGCCGGCACATCAGAATCCAGAAATGGGTACTCTTTATCTTGCATTTCTCGTAGAGTCAACTTTCCACTTGGATTATCTTGAAACGAAGTGGATCTCATACTCTGGTTCTTGCTCATTTTCGTCGTGAACTTCACATGTGATGTGCTGACATTCATAGCTTCTTTATTTTCGGATCTTGGTATAAACTTGCTCCATTTTCTGACTTCTTGCTTGTCATTCCCTTTGCGAGGTTCATAGATGGGCAGCCTTTTATTTCCAGCGGAGGCCATGCTTAACTCCATGTCATGGGCACGAGTTGCAAGTTATTCAAATATGCTAGGCTTGATATCTTGCAAGATATAACGCAATACCCAATGCATACCTTCGATGCACATCTCTATGCCAGAAGATTCACTAAGCCTGTCTTTATAATTGAGTCTTGCATTCCTCCAACGACTGATAAATTCGACAACTGGTTCACTCTTTTGTTGACGAGTATCTGTGAGTTCTATCATACTCACAGTACGTCTCGTGATATATAACCGATTGAAGAATTCTTGCTCTAATTGATCCCAGCTATCAACAGATCCAGCCTCGAGGTCTGTGTACCAATCAAAAGCATTTCCTTTTAATGAGCGGACAAACTTCTTGACGAGGTAATCTCCATAAGTTCCAGCATTGTTGCACGTATCAACGAAGTGCGCCACATGTTGCTTTGGATTGCCTTTGCCATCAAACTGTTGAAATTTTGGAGGTTGATAGCCAGCGGGCAACTTCAATATATCAATCCTTGCAGTGTACGGCTTCGGGTATGTAAGGGAAGACTTGGTAGCAACTTTGTACTTGCTTTTGATAGTTCCTTCGATGAACTCCTTCAGTTGATCGATTGGAATCATCCCTTCAGACGAGATAGGGATAGCCTTATTGGATGCAACTTGTCTTGGGGGAGGATCAATCTCTTGAACTTCTGGGAGTTTTCCAAGTGCATGGGTCGATTCTTCTTCCATCAAGATTCCGACCCTGTCTGTTAGCTTGTCAATTCTAGCATCTTGATTTTGCATTTGGTCAAGATAGTGATTGCTTCCGTTAAGTTTTCAAACTGCTCCTCCACAAATGAAGTGTTTGTCACCATGGCTTGCATGATTGTTATGGATGATGGAGAGTAGCACGGATTTTCACACAGATTGATCCTTGATTGGCTCACGTTCTGTGGTATAAGTGGGACGGATCCATCACTTGAAGTGTCATCATCTTCCTTCACATAAGAGTGCTTGGATCCGGAGAGGTCAAGCAGAGCAAGAGTCTTCTTGATCTTTTCAGTAACATCGCTTCCTCCTTCCGGTGCGTTTGTGGAAGATCTTGCTCCTTTTGAGGATGAAGATCCGAAAACAGGGGTAGATGCGGACGACACTTGGGGTGCTTGTTGTCCTAACGAGCTTGCTTTGCTCCTCGTAACTGGCCCAAAGCTTCCAAAGGTAACTCCGAGTATGTTTTTCACATCAGCATAGAATTTGGAATTAGCAGCCTTAGCGGAAGTTGAACTTGAGTTTATTTTATTGGAAGCCATTTCGTTGTTCTTGAACTTTGATGATTGAAAAGTTGAGATGAGAGTTAGAGATTGTCCCACTGGGTGTGCCAGAATTTGTAGACAATAAATTGCGTCGAGAAAATATAATTAAGACCGAAAAATATCGCAAAAATCGTAGTATTTGATTTCAAGTATTTGAGCGTTACAATCTCTATGAATCCTCTGATTCTACTTTTCTAGTATAAATTCAAGGGCCTTTGAGCTTGATCTTGAATTTTAATTTGATTTATCCGTCGCGAACACTTTGATTGTTGCCACAAATTGTATCACGAACAAGTAGCCTTGATCTTGAACGCCTTGTATTTGATTTGACTTCGTTCTTGATCTTTAATACTTGAATTGTTCTTCGTTCTTGAGCTTGAACTTGATTGCTTGAAGCTTGAAACTTGTAGAGAAATTTGCGATGTTTGATCCACGAGCTCTCTCTTACTTCTTGTTATAACTTCTGGTCCCTTTTCGAGTTATGAAGACCCCTATTTATAGTTGTGGAAGGGAGGAGTTGTGATAAGAACAAACTCTTTCCGACCAATCAAATTGAAGTGTGACATGGCCGTATTTGATTGGCTAGAACATGTCACTTGCACACGTGGCGCATTTTCATTGGCCTTTTAATGTGACTTGGCATGCCTTGTCATTTTGACACGTGGCATGGTCCTATTGGCTATTCCATTTAACGTGGCGTGCCACGTCATTTGACACGTGACATCGAACTGGGCCTCTAGAAAGATGATATATTGGGCCTAATAAAGTGGGCTTATCACTTTCGCCCAATTAAATGGGCTAGCCCAATGGATTAAGACTTATTTATTAACTCATATGTGTTGGACTTATATCATTGATTCAATTATATTTGCCCATAATATTTATTTGGATTAGTATATTTAAAATATAGTCCAAATTATTTATTGAAATTAAATTCAATAAATTTTACATGCCTACATATATAAATAATTTAATTTCCATAATTACAATACTCTATTACTCAACAACAAATTTAATAAATACTTTTAATATGACACATAATAATTGCACATGGATAGACACATAGTTGCTTATACTCTACAAGTATGGAAAAAGGTTTCCTTTCATTTTCATAGGACTTTAAAATTCATTAAAAGCAATTAGAAATGGTTACTTGATGTAGAAAGTTTTCTTTCGACCAACATAATTATTTTCATAAACTTGTATTTTTTTAATTTAATTTTATAAGTAAAATATTTTTTTAAGAATATTGATGTTACTTTTTAATATTATATACTCAAATATAGGTACACGCGCAAAGCGCGTACTTTAATACTAGTACTATATTAAAAGCATGAATGCGTTTATCGAAATATTGTTTGTCCTTTTTACCCTTTAAAAATATATTTTACACTAGACAAAATAATTATTTAATTACTAATATTTATGAATAATTATTTAATTATTTTTCTAATATTTAAGACTTCAAAATCAACTAAATATTATGTACTATTGAATCCCTCGTTGTTTAAATTGGTAGGACAATAAATTAAAGGAGGAAAGTTTCGTTCCCTTAAAACACTTTTTAATGTCGTATAATTTTAGTAAATAAAGTTAGTTGAAAGAGAATAAAGTAAAAATTACAAATAATGTCTCGTGCACATAGCCCTTTTAGATTTAGGAATTCTTATTTTGTTGTAATAGAATATTAAAATAGTGCTCTTTTAGCGTGAATATTTCAAAGGATATTCACAATTTACCGTACAACAAGTAATTTTAAAAAATAACTAAAGGATAAAAGTTCCCCCTTTTCAACTTAAATTATAGACGTCCATTTGAAATTTATTAGTAAAATTTAAGTTCTGTATACATCTTAAACCATACCTATAGTTTTGCTTACCACTAAGTTTACAAAATATCTTCTTTACAAATACCTACAAATAATTATGAACTAAAATAATTTATATTTATATCTATATATATCTATAAAACTATATTAAAATCACAAATCCACTTAGTGAAATGTTGTTTGTCTTTTTTGCCTTTTAAAAAAAGATCTAATACTAGAAAAAATTGTCATTTACCTATTTTTACTAATATTTAGGAATTTGAAATCAAATAAAACTTTATTTATTATTTAGGACATAAAAATCAACTAAATTTCTTCCTTATATAAATTAAAGTTCTAATTTTGGTCCAAATATATGAACTAACTTACGTTGAAATACTTTTAGAACCTCAAAATTTTTAATATCTTAAAGCATATAATCAATTAAAAACTTTCTAATCTCAAAGCATTATAATCCATAATTTGACCTTTTAATATTTGGCGAAATATTATTCGCCTTTTTCCTCTTTAAAAATATCGCACTAAATAAATAAATAAATTAGTTATTCTTTTAATATTTAAGATTTTTAAAGTAATTATAATTCGAGTTACTAAAGTTTCCTTATTAGAAGTTGGTATATACCATATTAGTAAAAGGAAAACAGTAACGTATACCAACTGTTACGAAACTTTGGAGCACTTTGAGCTCCTTTTAAGTTTAGAAGCCTTTTTGTTTGTCATTAAATTTTAACCAATTAATTATTTACAAATATTTTAGTTAAAAATTTCAACCACTTTCAACTCCAAATCATCATTTTTGGTTCAAAATTCATAATTAACTTCTCACTTATCATTTTCTGTCTCACATATAATATAAAAATTTGCTAATTAAAAATAATTACCTTGCACACTAAAACAACTTACAATATTATGCTTTGAAAGTTATATCCCATTTATTAAATTTAGACGATTGTAGATAAATTACTCATAAAACATTTGCGTATATAGTGTCGTTAGTGTGTTAATTAGGAAATCAAATTTTCTAATATGCTCATTCCTTAATTATTTTTAGTTCAAGTTATTCTTTTGAACCTATATTTGATATTAATATATAAATTTGTAAATAAACTACACTTAAATATTGGGCAAACTTTGAAGAATGATAGTGTATGTTGCTCAACTCATGTGAGTTAAATACTGTATATTTTAACTTTTATGGAGATAGTAAAATTCACGTGCAACGCACGTATATTAAAATTAGTACTCATATAAATGGAAAAATGTAACCCTACAGGGGTGTAGGCATATAGATATTATTAAAATTAAATTCATAATTTGAACTATATTTTAAATTCAAGATATATTGGTTCAAATAAATACTACGGGCTAATATAGTTGAACTAATTATATAAGTCTAATATATATATATATGGATTAAATAAATAAATCTTAATCCATTGAGCTGGCCCATTTAATTGGGCTAAAGTGATGAGCCCACTTTGTTAAGCCCAACATGCCATCCTCCTAAAGGCCCAGTTTGGTGCCACGTGTGAAATGACGTGGCACGTCAAGTCAAACGGAAGAGCCAATGGAATCATGTCATGTTTCAAAATGACAAGGCATGTCAAGTCACATTAAAAGGCTAATGAAATCGTGCCACGTGTGCAAGTAAAATGTTCTGGCTAATCAAATGCAGTCATGTCACACTTCAATTTGATTGATCAGAAAGTGTTTGTTCTTATCACATTTCCTCCATTCCACAACTATAAATAGGGATTCATAACCCAGAAAAGAGACCAAAAGTTATAACAAGAAGTAAGAGAGAGCTCGTGGGTCAAACGCTCAAATTTCTCTACAAGTTTCAAGCTTCAAGAAATCAAGTTCAAGTTCAAGCTCAAGAACGAAGAACAAGTCAAGATTCAAGGAGTACGAGTTCTAATCAAAGTTCGTGCTAGTTGAATTCAAGATCATCGTTCGTGGAAACAAATATAGATTCAAGATCAAGCTCAAAGGCCCTTGGATTTATTTATTATTGAAAAGAAGAATCAGAGAATTCATAGAGATTGCACACTCAATTATTCGAAATCAAATGCTACGATTGTTACGATATTTTACGATCCTAATTTTATGTTTTTGACACAATTTATTATCTAAAGGGGTTATACACGTATCAGGAAATGGCAACGAGAAAACATGTTTTTCCAAACAGCGAATAATTTGCTTAAACAGAGAATAATTGCAACGAAAAGAGGATTTAATTTAGGAAGTGGTACGAGGATATATTAATTCTTCCGAGAAAGAAGAGTAAAATTTAGTTAGTCACTTAATCTTTTGAGTTTTGAAAATAAAACCTCTTTTATTACTTTTTGAATGTGGCAAAGTATCCACTATAATATCCAAATCAATAGTCAAAATGATAAAGCCCGATTTTATGGTCAAGGTATATTCAAATATATGATTAGAGATGGAGGAAGTAAAGATCTTTCTCATAATAAACCTCACGCTTTTGCGCTTGTTGGGATTACTTTTGATCCGACATTGACATGAAAATATATTCATATGTAATTATTATTTTGTCTAATGACATGGACGTGAACTACTCCTTGGTATTCAAAATGTTTTTTTCGATGGAATTATTATATTTTGTCTAAGGACAAGATGATTCTCTGTCCAGTGGAATCCACAATAATTCCAAACCCCAATCACGTGGCGACTTTAAAATTAGTGACTGAGAACTATTCACTTTGCTTACCTATTCGCTATTGCCTACCTACCAATGTTACAAATGCTGGAAAAAATAAATAAATAAATTATGGAATAGTTCCTCTCATTTGGCAAGTCTATTAGAATTTATAGTTTATAAGTTCTTACATTGATTTTAAATTAGTATATAATAATAAATAAGTTGACAGTCAAATATTTAATAAAATTATTAATAGTCTAGATTCATGCGAAACTGTTGACTTATAAGCTATCCATCCCTGTATATTAGGTGATCAGACATCATCAGATTTGAGTTAATTTATATGACAAAATATAACCTAAATATTGAAAAGTAATAAATTATAGGAGTTTGAAAAAAAGATAAAAACTTTAAACTTATGATTTGCATTGAAAAACTTGTGAAATTAGTATAAACTTTCCTTAATCTAAACTGGCTATGAATATAGGGGACATGCTTAGATTTTCTTCATCAAAAGTAATTGCAATTTGCATGTTCATGTTGCATACTATATTAGTGATGGCAGACAGGAAAACATGCTTTTCTAAACAGGGAATAATTTCTTATACTATGCCCATGGTTTTGGTTTCTGGTTAGTTTATTTAGAAGGATACATAACAATATCCAAGTGGAGAAGTTATAAAATTGGTAAATATATTAATTAAAGTAAAGCCTATTGTGCAATCCAGTTTTACAAATTAAAAAACAAAAAGATAAGAAAAGGCTAGCTCTTTCATCATAGTGACCAAATGAATGGTATATTACACTATTACAAATTAATAAGTTTCTAACAACTTTAATAAATTCATTAATCACCTAATTCCGCTACTTTACCGCGTCAGCAATAATGCTCTCACATTAAATTATAGGATTAATTAATAACCTAAAGATGCATCCATTATTGCTTCAAATGACTTTTCAATGTTTTAAAGGACTATGAGATCCATTTGGTATCTCTGTGTGTATATGGAGGTTCCGAGCATGGCACCTACCAATCTGGAAAATTAAAACTGGATTAATAGATAAATAATAATTATTAGGTATTATTCTTTACTAAAAATAATAGATAAATAAGGATTAACTGTGACCCTGCACCCTATTTCTATCCTTAGACATTAATATAGCCAAAAGTGACGAGTGAGACATTTTGTTTTCTAATCTTTTTTTATTTCAAATAATTTTTATTTTAGATTTGGTCTTATTTTGGAAAATTGCATTGAATAAACAAATTTAAAAGTTTTTATTTTTATTTTTCTGAATTCACTCTTTTTGGTCTGAAAATAATTAGCAGATCGAAGTAACATGCCAAATTATCCTTAACTTTAGTACGTATTTGACACTAAAATTTTATACATTGCAAATCGTTAAAGAAGTTAAATTAAGGCGCTTTCTATTTTATGTCTCATTAGAAAATATTCACCAATCTTGTCCCTTTTATGGGCATGTTTGTTCATAGGTGTAGTTGCTCACTGTAAATATTCTTGTACCATTTTGTTTTCATAGTCACAAATATGGTGGTAAACAGGCATGTTAATTTGAACTTGACCGTGTTAAAAGTGCTTAGTTACTAATTATAATTTAACACAGTCCGGTTATGTTTCATTCGTGTATAAAATGGATTGATTCAAAAATTAAGAAGAATTAACCCAAATAGCCGCTCACCTAATCTCTTGAACTAAAACTAGCCGGTTGATGTGTGTATCTATATAGCTAATGCATAATCTATGTATATCGGCTGAAAAAGTAAATATTGAATCTGCTCGGCCATTTGTATAACAATTCCAAAATTTAATTCGTAGTTATTCAATTAAAAAATTGAACTTTTTTTCTTTTCAAATCCATCCACCCGGGCTTTCACTGTCACGATCCAAATTTTCCTTCGCTGGGTATCGTGATAACACCTAGTCTTAGGGACTAAGTAAACCTAACATTCTACTGAACAACAACAATAATAAAGAAATTTTAAAAATTTTGAAATAGAATTCTTGACAGAGTTTACAATTTCCCAAAACCCGGTAAGTACAAGCCATAAGCTCTACGAAATCTTTCTATCAAATCTAAGTACAACTGCCTAGGAATAAGTAAGTACAATTGAATAGAAATAAAACAAGAAGGTGACTCCAAAGCCTGCTAACGCAACAGCATGTTACCTTGAGTCTCCTCAGCAACGATCTGCGCTGCTACCAACAACCATAACCTGAAGCTGCACACAAAAATGTGCAGAAGTGTAGTATGAGCACACCACAGCGGTGCCCAGTAAGTATCAAGACTAACCTCGGTGAAGTAGTGACGAGGACTAGTCAAGACACCACCGGTCTAATAAGTAAAAAGGCAAGATGTATAAATGACCGATCCAAAATATCTATCTAAAGATTTCTCAATGTAATTAACGATACGATCGAATAATACGGAAGAAAATTCAATAATCACGATCAACGGACATCATAATAGAAATACGCAAAGAGAATGGAAAGGATGCAATCCAAATGGCGGGAACTACAACCACACAAAAACACAAGCAACTCAGCACCACATCAATTTATCTTTAGCCAATGACTCAATAAAACAGGTCAAACTTTCGAGTGAAAACCTTTAAATCGTGAGTTCATTTTGAAAACTTTAAAGATATAATCATTTCGGAATAGAGAAATTTCTTCTTTGAAACATACTTTCTCTGAATGTATATTTATATATTTTTATAAAGAGAAATCTTTATAACATAGTCTCTTCAAATACGGGGTGTTCAAATACATTTTCCCAAATACTGCTCTTTAAAGTATCATCAATATACGCGATGTTCAAAATATATTTTTTCAAGTACTGCTCTTTCAAATATCATTAAAACACGCGATGTTCAAAATATATTTTTCCAAGTACTGCTCTTTCAAATATCATCAAAATACGTGATGTTCAAAATATATTTTTTCCAAGTACTGCTCTTTCAAATATCATCAACATATGTGAGGTTCAAAATATATTTCCCAAGTACTTCTCTTTAGAATATCATCATTCTGCAAGACAAATGTTTTTCAAATATACTTTCGAGAAAAAGTCCTTTAGACATAACTTTTCCTGGAGATAATTGCTTTTCAGCTATACTTTTCAATAAATATATTTATATCTTTCGATTCAAATCTCTTCAATCATAAACTACCGGAACTCAGTACACCACTCAGAATTTGTCATGCAATGCAGTACAAGGGGAAAGCTCCCGGATCTCTGTCCGTAGTCCCAATTTAAATATGCGATGCAGTACAGGGGGAAAGCTCCCAGATCTCTGTCCGTAGTCCCAATTTAAATATGCGATGCAGTACAGGGAGAAAGCTCCCGGATCTCTGTCCGTAGTCCCAATTTAAATATGTGATGCAGTACAGGGGGAAAGCTCCCGGATCTCTGTCCGTAGTCCCAATTTAAATATGCAATGCAGTACATGGGGAAAGCTCCCGGATCTCTATCCGTAGTCTCAATTTAAATATGCAATGCAACCACTGAGGAAAACAACCAGAATGCGACATAAACAACATATATTGCCACAACCGGCGTGAAAACAAACATGGCCGAATACAAAGTGCGATGATCAAATCAATACAAAGACTTAAATCACAAAAGTGGTAACAACTCGCTCATAAGAAGTAGCCTCTGAGAGGAATTCCAAGCACAAAGAGAGAACAACATAACGAAGGGAAAACAAGACAAATATAGCAACGACTCTATACATTCAAGTTCGCAACCAAGAAACCAAATCATCCCAGCAAGGGAATCAGCTATAACCATTCTCAGNCACCGAATAAACTCAGTTTGAACAATGCTCAGTAAATAGGCAGCATATGAAGGAAGACATAGCATAACGGTAGGAAAAACAAAGTCTTCATTTAAGTCAATTAAGATCATATAAGAAACAAGGAATGCTAGGCAAGTACTTCTAACTTGAACAGGAGGAGATGAGATTAGAAATCAGGAATTCTGATATAACAAGTTCAATTCATATACGGGGAACATAAGGACCCAAAACTCCCTAAAGGGAAATCTATTTTCAAAGAAGTTCGAGTACACACTCGTCACCTCGCGTATGCGGACTACAATCAACATAGAAGACTCAATCCTAAGGGGCAGTTCCCCCACACAAGGTTAGGCAAGTTACTTACCTTGACTGCGCTAATCAACTCAATACCATGCTCTTGCCATGAGTACCCAACTTCGGGTGACCCTAAGCCCTCGGTTATGACTTTCGTCTATACTTCGGGAGTGATGTTGTTCAAACAACTACCTAAATATGCACTCTCTCTCAAGTAGATACATAATAAATAGGAATAGCTAATTGAGGGCCCTTTCAATCAACTACAATAAGAACGTAGTTGAACAAATATAGATTAATCAACCAATCAAAACTATGTTAATATCACAATAAGTTTATCCCCCAACGGGTTCCACAAGAAATTAACTAAACATGTTCAAAAGAATCAAATCTAAAATAACTTGCATAATTAAACTACAAAGTAATGAAGAAAATATGTACAAATCGATGTTTTCCTTCTCTTCAATGGCTTCCTCTCATCGAATCCTTCGAATGCCTTCCGAAATCTTTAAGTTGTGTTTTAGGAGTCTATTTATATGTTTAGGGCGAACCCTAAACGTGTGGGAGACTTCTATTTTAACCGGGAAACACTTAAACTCGTCAAAACTCGGAATTGGCTGAACATGGGACCCCGGGCGTTTGGACCCTGGCGCCTGGTTAACGCTAGGGTAGGGTTGGCGTTTCAACCCTAACGCCTGGCTAACGCCAGGGTAGGGTTGGCGTTTCAACCCTAACGCCTGGCTAACTCCAGGTAGGGTCAGGCTTTTGGGCTCTGGTGCCCGGCTATCGCTCGGGTGTTTCCTCTTCGACCTTTAAGCGTATTTTCGACGTATTTGCATCCCTTTAGCTCCGTTTCCATCTCCAATTCGCCTACACATGAAATAAACTCCATTAAGCACATAAAAAGTGTATTTTTATCATTAACGCACCTCAAATGTAAGGTATATTACATGTTAAATTATGCATTCTACACTCGCATCAGACCCAAATCTAGACAATTCGATTGCATAGAGTAAATATAATCACAAGGAAACAAAATAATTAATAAGTCCGAAGCTAATACGCGAACCTAGGAAATTCGCCCAAAACGTTCCTCGGGCCCATGTCTCGGAATCGGGTAAAAATTATATTTTCCGGACACCCATTCACTCACGAGTCTAAACATATGAAAATCTCTCAAATCGGAGGTCAAAAACCCAATCAAAACTCAATAATTTGGTCTATGAAGTTTATCCCATTTTCTACCCAAACTTTTCGAAATTAAAGGTTTGATTTAAGATTGGAATCATGGAAATTGGTTTACAATGGATAGAAATCACTTACCCAAGTTACCCAGGTGCAAAAGCCTCCAAAAATCGCCTCTCCCGAGCTCCCCAATTCAAAAATGGTGAAAATAACATAAACCCTCAGATCTGATATAATTGCCCAGCAATTACGCACCTGCTCCCCTAGGACCGCACTTGTGGGAATACCATCGCAGGTGCGAAAACCTACTAAGAAGCTTGGGGTCGCACATGCGGTCAAATGGCCGCACCCGCGGCTCTGCATCTCCGGATAACACACCGCACCTGCGAGAATTGGGGGATTGGGCTAAGTCCGCACCTGCGAGCTCCTCGCTGCACCTGCGTGTCTGCACCTGTGGAAGGTCCATCGCAGGTGCGAGACACCAGAACCAGCAATGCTTCAGCTGTCTCCCTAGTGCTAATAACACCCGATGAGCATCCTAAACGTACCCGAGGCCACCGGGACCCCGTCCAACCACACACACAAGTCATATACCCTAACACGGACTCGCTCGAGGTTTTAAACCACATAAAACAACACTAACACGATGAATTAAACTAAAAGTCCATGAAAATTCTTCAAACTTCTATAAACATTAAGTTTTGCATTTAAGGTCCGAATCACGTCAAATTAAGTCTATTTCTTACCAAATTTCACAGATAACACATATAAATCATATCGAACCAGTACCGGGCTTTGGAATCATAATACGGGCCCGATATCACAGGTTTCACCTCAAATTTTATTTTCAAAAACCTTTATATTTTTCAGAAAACAATTTTCTTTAAAAAATTATTTCTCGGGCTTGGGACCTCGGAATTCGATTCCGGGCATACGCCCAAGTCCCATATTTTACTACGGACCCTCCGGGTCCGTTTACCAAAAACGTTGACTGAAGTCAACTTTATTCAAATTTCCAATACAAAATTTTCATTTTTATCAATTTTTCACATAAAGGCTTCCCGGCTACACGTCCGGACTGTGCACGTCAATCGAGGTGAGATAGAAGGAGGTTTTCACGATCTCGGAACACATAATTAGATAGAATATACGGGATGACCCTTTTGGGTCATCACAATCTCCCCCTCTTAAACAAACGTTCGTCCTCGAACGTGCTAAGATTCACTTTGAACTCATCCAATCACTGATTGCGCATTTCCAACACACACCCGCGGGTGATCCCACGTCACCCCAACCTACATAAGCCTGATGACACCATCACAACTGCCATATAGCCTTCTCATCATCATCGATAAGCCTCATACCTCAATTCCTCACTTTTTACTCATTTTCAAAAGACCCGATTCTAAATCCATGTCTGGCATTAGCCTCAACCAGCTGCATCAACTCAGGTCTATGCCCATAAGGCATGGCCACACAAAATAGCACGTCACACATAGGCTCAATAGCACTTTTGATCACCATAACTGCCCGAAATCAACCTAACATTGGCAGTTAGTCCCACATATGGAAGAACTCTCTGTTTCCAAATCCCATAATACCGATACTGATGCAATAAACACGAAGACCTCATCAGTAGACACCCGAATCACCGAGTCACAACTAACACCTCCGGGAACACATCCCGCAAACTGAACTAAAGAAGCACATAACGAAATGGCTGAGTAGGAAAGATATAAGCATATCTAAAGGTACTATCAAACCAGACCATATGCATAACTCTTTATCGATACTGACTTACCAAAAGCAATATAATAAGAGAGAAGCAAAGAATATGAACAAATCACAAGGATGCCATCCTGATAAAGATTCCACCGCGGTACTCAGACTGGTCCAAATATATCAAATCACAAAGAATCACGAGGGTCTCGCCCTCAACTCTATGACACATGTCGAATATATATCATACCAATATAGATCTCCCGCTAATTCGTCTCGGCTAACAAAATTATAGCGCTCACTTACTCACATCTCAATGGAGTATTAAATCACAGCTCGAAAACAAAATACTCAGGAGAATCACATAAAGCTTACCACGAAGGACGACATGGACTCACTTCCAGTTTTACCACTAGCAAGGATGAATAAAACAATGATAGACATGGCTATTACTCATAGAATCTCCCAACAGGAGAAAGCACAAAGATAGAGTGCAGTACATGAAACTCACTCATAAATGAGACAACAAATAATGGGAACTCGTCCTGACCAACAAGATTATAGTGAAATACAATGGTACCCCACTTTAGCACATCAAGCCATACCTGGGTGACGATATCTAACACGACGACCTCTAGCCTACTATATGCAACACATCAACGGGTCGGGTCTCCCCTTCTTAGGCGCCTTCTATCCACCTGAACACCCTGTTATAACTCTCCCACCTGAATCCTGGAACAATCTCTTACCCTTTGGCCAACATCTCCACACTGAAAACAATCTCTCTGCCGATGTGGCTGTGGAAGACATACGATACGGATCCTCTGAGACTGAAACGCTCCCATGCGAAGCTGGTAATGCAACTGAACTGGTTGACCCAAGATTCTCTACCGTGACTGAGTCCCTCAATGAGTCTACGGACTCGCTCTCTAACTGAAGGAACCAAGTGAGGTGTATATCTGGCCAACTCACTGAATCTGAGTGCATACTCCAATGGTGACATAGCGCCCTGACGCAACTGCTCAAACTTCGTGCACTGTACATCCCAACGGAACTGAGGTGCAACCTTCCTCGAAACATCTCCGAAAACTGAATCCATGATAGTAAAGCTAACTCGGCCATGCTACCCCAACTCATATGCCGCCACCACTGATCAATCCACTACTCTGGACCTGAGACATGACAAAAGCAATCCCGCTCGTCTCCACAATAACTGAAGTACGAAGAATATGGTGACACTCCTCCAGAAAACCTTGGGCATTACCCGCCTCCAATCCACTGAAAGATAGAAGGGTGGTGCTTCCAGTACCTCTATATCCCAAGGTGCTCTACCTCCGATGTTGCTGTCCTAACCACGGGCTGAACTGAAACCATATGTCGTGCTGCCATGACAACTGGTGTGAACAACTATTTTTTGACCACACCCAAATTCTATACTATTTTGCTATAAGTATT
>ML373923.1:0-18063 GCA_005239525.1 Nicotiana knightiana | reverse complement strand
AGTATAAAATTAACAATAAAGTATCAAGACAAAGTATAAAATTCTAACTAAACTATTAAGACAAAATATAAAATTCTAACTAACTAAACTAAATTCAACACTAATTAAACTAGTTAGTTAATAAAATTAATTAACAAAACTAATTAGAACAAGACCTAAATCCTAATCCTCAATAAAGTACAATGTTCAAAGAATTGAAATACTAATTGAAACAATAAACTACAATACATCAAGGTTATAACTCTAACCTTGATTTTTTTTATGTGGAGAAGGAGAGAGTTAAGGGCGGCAGTGGCCGGCGAGCTGGGCGGCGAGGCAGTGGGGGAGGTGGTGGCGCGGGGTGGGGGATGGGATTTGGGTGAGTGAAATAGAGAAGGGAGGGAAAGATAGAGTTAGAAATATTTTTGGTCAAGGAAATAAGAGAAATAGGGGGAGCCCGTTTTTGTCTCTGAAATTAGGAAAAGCGACCAACGTTGGTCGCTATTTTTAAAAAAATATTAAATTTTTATTTTTATTTTATTATTAAATTATTAAATTATTTCGTTATTAAATTAAATTATTTAATTATTAAATTTTAAAAAAAATTAAACTATTTTTAACTATGTAATTAAAATAGTCTTTGTAAATACGGCTATACGGCTATTTGTCTTTGTAAATGGAGAACTTCAGCATACGGGACTGAAGTTCCCCAGTTATAAAGACAAAAACTTCAGCATACGTATGCTGAAGTTCTCCATTTACAAAGTCAAAAACTTCAGCTCTAGAGCTGAAGTTTTGTCTTTTGTAAATGGGGAACTTCAGCATACGGGGCTGAAGTTCCCAAGTTATAAAGACAACAACTTCAGCATACGGGGCTGAAGTTCCCCAGTTTACAAAGACAAAACATTTTATATTTCTTTTTAATTATTACAACTAAAATTATTATAAAAAAAATTATTATAAGCTTTAAATAATTATTTTATTTAACTAAAATTATTATAAACAAATATTCGCTAGGTAATTAATTTTAATATATTATAATGGCATCTACGTAAAGTAAACTTTTAAGTTATATTTAAGTANAATGGAAAAATCATTGGTAGGGAGCGCTACCCCTTGAATGCAGCCCTACTCGGTGTGAATTAATCCAAATATAGTGGGGCTCCAATACGAATATCGGACACCGGGTGAAAAACAAAAAAAAAAGCTCTATGTTGTTTTTTTCTTTTTAAAGGAGCCTAGGTAATTAACTATTCCCAAGTCTACCACTGAAAAGCAAATATTTTTCCACTTTAGGCTGCAATTATCTTAAAGTAATCTTTAAGAATTTCAATATGCTTACTTACCTAAGTTAGCCGTGTTTCAACGCCCATTAGAATCATTTAAAGTTTATTCACAACTGGCACAGCTGCTTCTAAACTATAAATATTGTGAGCAAACATGTTTTTTGCCGAATTGACTGACAAAGTTTACATACCTCGATATTTATACCAACTCAATAAATTTAAATAATTAAATGTGTCCTCATAGTATTATAACTATACTATAGCTAAATTATACAAATGTACACCTTAATTTATCACTTAAGTATGATAAATTAATATGGTTTGATTGTAAACACCACAAGTAAGTTCTTACCGACTAACTTAATCCAGTTTTAAGAAGGTTTTTCCATAGTCAAGAGTTCTTTTTAACTTATGTCGGTTCTTTGAGAGGCCTAATATTATGCTCTTTGAGAATCAACTCTCTGATTGGAATTTAAACATATTGGAGATTTGTACGTTTACTTTGCTCTCAAATTTAATTGACCTAATTTTATTACAGAAACTCTATAGAGTGAAAAGGAGAAATTTAGATCTACGTGAAGAAATCAGGTTGGTCGGTTATTAGGTCAACATTAGTCAAACTTTTGAATCACTTTATATTTACTATATAAATGTAATCCGTTAACACTTTTGTAATACGGATGGTTTTGGGACGCTTAGTCCCTAGATGTGAGTTTAAGCCTTAGAATTTGGAACGTAGTCAGAACCGTATGAAGACGGGTACGGAATGGAATTCCGTCGACTCCATTAGCCTCGCTGAGTGATTTTGGGAATAGGAGCACGTCCGGAATGTGTTTTGGAGGTCTGTTGTAGATTTATGCTTGAATTGATGAAAGTTAGATTTTCGGTAATTTCGGCCGATAGGGGAAGTTTTGATATCAAGCTCGTAATGGAATTCCGAGAGTGGATGTAGGTCTGTAGTATCATTTGTGACCAGTGTGTCAAATTTGAGGTCATTCGGACTAAATAGTAAAATTGGGTGGGCCCGGTTTTAACCGTATACAAATAGTCCCCTCATTTTTTGGAGTGTAATGACAAGAAACGAATTGAGCCTTCGATTTTTTACCTCGACTTATTATGACGTCATCCCCGTGATGTAAGCAATGGAAGTGAATGAATCGTCCTGTCAGTACAGTTCCCCAAATCATCAATGAGTGTCAGTTGGTGGTCGGCCACTAGTGCCTTTGAACTGTCGTCGTGAATCCCATAAATAGGCCCTCTTTACATTGATTCAAATTTTACTTTCACTTTTCTCTAATATCCAAAGCTTTTACATCTCCTAAGTTCTTCCTCTCCATAAAATCTTTAGGTTTTGTTGTTAATTTCTTCTTCAACATCAAGTCCTATTACCTTCCTCTTTCATCAAACTCATACAAAAATGGCAAAAACATTTAAAACGGTACCACAAAAAGAAGTTGCTTTATCTTCACAACCGGCCAGCGGAAAAACGCCGGTGGAACCCCGTCCTGAGGAGCTGAATTACCACCGCTAACCAAACTTGCTGAAGGACATTTACGATAGTCGTGTCCTCTTTGCAAGCATATGCCACATTTACGCGCATAAACGGTATCACTGTCATGACCCAAAACCAACCTGGTCATGATGGAGCTTATCGTGGAACTAGGCAAGCCGACACACATCCAAACAATTTGACATTTCATTAAAGATTAGATAATAGCCTTTTTTAATTGAATTTCGTAAAAGAGATAAACTCAAAAACCGAAAATGCGAAAAATAAACCCCGACATCGAGTGTCACTAAGTCATGAGCAACTACTACAACTGTTCTGAAATATAGCAAGACTAACATAGCCTGAGAGTAGCCAAAATATACCAAAGGGAAGATAAAGAAGGATAAAAGGAGGACTACGATTTCCAGGCAGCTACCTCGCTATCTCCGATGAAAGTCTACAACTGGAATAGCCAACGGCCGCTACTGTAGCCAGAGATACCTGGATCTGCACACAAGGTGCAGGGGGTAACATGAGTACACCAGTAAGTAAAAAGTGCAAACTATGGACTGAATGGTAGTGACGAACTCCACCTCAAAAATTATAATAGAATCAATGTATAGAAACGTAGGCATGCCTTCAGTTAGATAGACAGCTCAAAGTGATAAGGTAAATACAGATCTGAACAGTTTAAGATATACAACTCAACTTCTTTTACATGCCAATGCATCAACTGTATGAAATGCACAATGTGCTCCCACTCTCAAATGCTCGTCCACTCAGTATTGTATATGGCTCACACGGCCCAGGAAAGATCCATCCCGGAATATATACATATATGACAGTAGTCACTCAGTACTGCGGAAGTTCAATCCAGCCCTATGGAGAAGATCCATCTCCAGACAATGATAATAACCTCACAACCACTCGGTTCTGTATATGGCTCACACAACCCAGGGAAGATCCATCTGGAATATATACACATCACAGATATCAGTCACTTAGTACCGAGGAAGTCCATTCCAGCCCTATGGAGAAGATCCATCTCCATATATAAATGCTTCGGACAAGATCCATGTACAAGAAAGATCCATCCTGTCACGACCCAAACTTATGGGTCATACAATCTTTTACATACATGACATATGTCTACAAGCCTCTAAGAATACATAATTTTCATAAAGGTCGGGACAGAGTCCCGCCATACCAAACAATACACGTCTAAATCATACTAACCAAACAAGAAACTTTGAAGCAAATGGAGCGCACCAACATCTTCCGCTGAGCTGATAGCCTACTTGGAGGGCTCTCGACCTGTCTATTGGGACCTGCGGGCATGAAACGCTACGTCCCCAGGCAAAAAGGGACGTCAGTACAAATAATGTACCGAATATGTGAGGCACATAAATAAGTATATAAAAGACATGGAAGAAATATAGAGTAAATGACTCAACTTGTATGTCTAGGTAACTCTGTAAATCATGAAATACTTATTGTGTCATGCATATGCGTATGAATGTCATGTCGTGCATAGGTACATGTTTCATCACATCATCAGGCCTCTGAGGGCATCCCATCATATCATCTTGGCCACTGTGGGCAAAATCAGCAACGTATACCAGCTGATCAGGCGGTGGTGCGACTATAACGCCATAACCTTTCCCATATCCCATTTACATATACATAAATATTATATATACACGTATATAATGTCATCTGGTCATGCGTCAATGTGCATGTATAAATGCATGAAATGCATATGAAATATGTCAATAAAATCTCTCGGTATGTTATAAGGCCAGTATGCTTCTGATTAATATCATGAAATAAACTTTACCAGCTTACATATTTCTGAGACCCATGAACATATAATAGAATAATATGACACATGGGAGAATATGAATATACACATCTCTAGCATTTCTACTAATAGAGTAATTTATGGAAGTTGTGCATTTGCTCGTTTAGCTTGTGTGGTATAGATCATGCCAAAAAGAACGAAGGGATAGCCTTAACATACCTGGACCGATTCTCTTGACAATCCCTCAAATTCTTATCATGCGATTCCTCTCAAAATTCTGTAGCTTCATATCTTACCAATTTTACCCAACCATATATGCAAAGCAGCATAAGAACGAGGACTTTAAGTCACAAGAACGCACCAACTAACAAAATGCATAAGTATAACTGCGCACTGTCTATTAAGATATCCTTAAGTTTTATCATGTTAGGACATCTTATCGTTGTTGTCCATGCGAGCAACTACACCACAAACTCAGCATAGAGAACTATGGATAGATTTGACCCACAAGGAAAATGATTATAGAAGTAATATGTTGTTCTTCAGAGCAAACAAATGATGCCCAACTGTATGTGATTGATGAATCTCTTCTATTATTCAAAGCTTAATATTTAGACTAGTAAATGTGGTACAAAGGAATCCAATTGTGGGAAAATCATAACCTAAAAGTTTTAAACTATTGGAAAGAGAAGTCTTCTTATTCCAACACACATCTCCTCACCAAATCATATTGACGGTTGCCACCTAATGTAATAAATCGTGAGTCACAATTGTGTTAAGGAAAAATCCGCCACATTTTGTATTTATCCAAAATATTTTGAGTAATTACTAATTCCCCGTATAATTAAGAATTATTTCAACTTACTTAAAATACTACTCTGTTTTAATACACTTTATATAATTTTAATATAATATACTTTACTATTATGGCCATGTGGTACCTTGTATGGAACTAGTCCATAAATATCGAGTATTAATGCTCGACCCGAATTTTTTTCCAAACATGTCAAACTTGGACGAAAATTCATTTCTTTGACTTGCTTCCCCTCTCACCTTCACGAAATTACTCATTACTTGTTTGAAATAGCATAATCCTTATAATCTCCAAATAATATTTTCCATGGACTGATGTTAATTACCTTACGACAAATTCAATCATACAATACTACATGATGCAACATCGTAGTAATTTAATGTTGTGAAGCGTAACATCATCGTAACGTAGTACTGCAAGGCGTAATATCATCGTAATATAATACTGCAGGACGAAATATCGATGTGATATTGTGGGGCGTAACACATCCCTCAATAATATCAACTGCACTCACTGGGGGTGTGTTACAGAATCCGGAGAGGCTCCTACAGCCCAAGCGGTATCATAATCATCAACATAACTGCTGCGGCGTGCATCCCGATCCCATAACTGTCACTCATAATCAGGCTCTCGGCCTCACTCAGTCATCACTCTCCAGTCTCACACACACGGTCTCATAATGCCATGAAAACTAGCCTGGAACAATGATATGATGTGCCAATAAATAACAACTGATACTGAGACATGATATGATATGCATGAATAAGAGTGAGTACAAAATATCAATGAAACTAATGAGATGACAGCAAGAAACGACCACTCGGGTCTCAACAATATTGGCGTGAAGCCCTAACATGATATCTAGCATGATTTACAATTCATTTACTTAATCACATGATAGAAACACGGATATCAACAAGAAAGATTCACTAAGTGGTGCCATCGAATAAACCAGGACACAATTCGCACGCCTGCACGCCCGTCACTTGGCATGTGCGTCAACTCAATAATATTCACATAACACACAGCTCGGGGTTTCGAACCCTTAGGACTAAGTTTGTAAGCTTTTCTTACCTCAATCAAGCCAAAACCCTACTCCGCGACGCCCTTGCCGCCCTTGCCGCTCGACTCTTCCTCCAAACGCCCCGAATCTATCCCAAATCAGTATATTATAATCAATTTACGCGAAAGGGACGAATTCCATATGAAAATTATCAAATTAACCCAAAAATCCCAAATTTGGTTCAAATCCGAAGAAAATTACAAAACTAGGAAGCCCATTCACTCACGAGTCCAACCATATCAAATTTATCAAAATCCGACTTCAAATCGACATTCAATTTCCAAAAATCCATTTTATGAAGTTTCTACAACTTTTCCCAAATTTTCACCTCAAAGTTCTAATCAAATGATGAAATCAGTGATATATTCATGTATATTAACCAAATCCGAAATAGAATCACTTACCCCGATGATTTTCTTGAAAAACCCTCGAAAAATCGCCACAAACCGAGCTCCCTTGGTCCAAAATGTGAAATAATACCCTAAATCCCGTATATATAGTGTACCCTCTGGTCTCTACTATGCGGTCCGCTAAAATCCAGGCGCGGTCGCGAAAATCCAAGCCCCTGCGATCGCGAAAAAGTGGTGCGGCCGCCCTTTTCGTGGCTGCACTAATAGGTCTTAGTATTTTGGACATAACTTTCTCTACAAATGTCCAAATGATTATTTATTTAACTTTGTGGAAACTAGACATGAAGGAATAAAACTTTCATTTTTGAATCATCTCAAATTCCTTGTAGATCAAAAGATATAGGCTTCCGAAGTCGGACCAGCGGATCTGCAGAGCTCCCCTAGAGCGCGGCCACGACCAAAATTACCGCGGTCCGCGAAATTTTTCCGAGGTTCGCATTTCCAAGGCACCAGAACCATGCCAGAGTTCCAGAAATACCCGAACTCGCTCAAAACTCACCCGGAACACACTCGAGGCCTCCGGAACCTCAACCAAAGGTACCATCAAGTCCTAAAATACCATACCAACTCAATCGAGCTCTCGAATCACATCAAACAATAAAAAAAACATGAATCTCTCACCAATTCAAGCTTAATGGACTTGAATCCTCAAACTTTCACAATTGATGCCGAAACCTATCAAACCTCGTCCGAATGCCCTCAAATTTTGCACACACATCACAAATGACACTAGGAACCTATTCCAACTCTCGGAATTCCATTCCGACTCCGATATCAGATTTTTCTACTGCTGACCAAAAATCACCAAATTTTCAATCTCGCCAATTCAAGCCTAATTCTACCACGGAGCTCCAAATTACATTCTGGACATGTTCCTAAGTCCAAATCACCTAAAGGAGCTAACCGAACCATAAAGATCCAAATCCGAGTTTGTTTACACATAAGTCAACATCCGGTTGACTTTTTCAACTTAAACTTTTAAATAAGAGACTAAGTGTCTCATCCTACTGCAAAACCACTCCGCACTCGAACCAACCAACCCGATACACACAATATAGCTGAATAACATATAAAGAAACAGAAATGGGGGAAACGGGGTTGTAACTCTTGGAACGACCGACCGGGTCATTACATCCTCTCCCTCTTAAACAAACGTTCGTTCTCGAATGAGTCTAGAAACATACCTGGAGTCTCAAATAGGTGTGGATATCTGCTCCGTATCTCCCACTCGATCTCCCAGGTGGCCTCCTCCAAAGGAAGCCCTCTCCACTGCACCTTTACTAAAGCTATGTCCTTTGACCTCAACCTTCGAACCTGCCGATCCAAAATAGCCACCGGCTCAACATCATAAGTCATATCACCCTCCAACTGAATCGTGCTGAAGTCCAAAACATGGGATGGTCCCCAACATACTTTTGAAACATGGAAACATGAAATACCGGATGCACACTCGACAAACTGAGTGGCAGAGCAAGATTATAAGCCACCTTCCTTATCCTCTGAAGCACCTCAAATGGCCGATGAACCGGGGGCTCAACTTGCCCCTCTTCCCAAACCTTATAAAACCCTTCATGGGTGATACCATCAGCAAAACCTTATCCCCAACCATGAAAGATACATCACGGACCTTTCTGTCCGCATAACTCTTATGCCTAGCCTGCGCAGTGTGGAGCCGCTCCTGAATCAATTTCACCTTATCTAAAGCGTCCTGCACCAAGTCTGTACCCAAGGGTCTAGCCTCACCTGGCTCAAACCAACCAACCGGAGATTTATACCTCCTCCCATATAGGTCTGATAACACAGCATAACTGAAATTCCTTCGTCCAACCTAGCCCAAGCCTTAGAGTACAAACTTCTACATCCGACATTTCCTATACGATCAAAATCTCGCATCTACACACTGTGTAAGTATGAACAAACTGTATCCAACCATAGCGATAACTCAAGATGGAATCACATGATATCCCACATAAACCAAACACTCGTAGTGATAATGTTTTATCACAGTGGCTGCTCGGAACAACCCAATTCCGGTAATAAATATATTATCAAACAGAGACCCGTTCTAACACCTTCATATAATGACAATGAGGAAAGGAACACGCAGAAGCTCATAACCATTCGTCGAAGCAACAAGTGGTGGAACTCCCTCTCATTAGATTGGAACTATAGAAAAATTTCTAAGCCGATCATCATCAATACATCTTAAAGCCACAACTCGTGCAATCCGTGCACTAATAAGCAACATTCTGAATGTACTCAAACATGGAAAATGACATCAGACAAGAGAATTGTCCCGCATGATCAACGGGTATCACCACAAACACACTGCTAAGAACTCCTCACACACTACAGAACCAAAACACACGAATCCAACACACAAGGATCATATCTCAACATAACTTCGCTGTTATGCGTGACCCCATCTAAATGCTGGTCCACATTATATACCTCGCTCCCCCTTACTCAAAAATCAATAACCACGCGAGATTCGACACAAAGTACTCAAAGTGCCTTACCATAACCACATAGAATCAGACGATACAATGCCACACGAGACCTGAAAGAACATAACCAATACGCTTCAATCATGCAATACGCAACTCATCTCACTCAAATTCCGCTATAAGACCACAATAGATCTGCACCATGGGTGTATATAGCCAACGAATCACAACCCCCCGTAGCATAGAAGGGTAACTCATAGAACATTTTGGAAAGCAAGTAAGCTCAGCTCTAACAGAATGACACATCCCTCAACAACAACAGTACAAAGTCAACTCATCGGACCCGGTGTAGAACACACATCCATACTAGGCCTACCAATGAACCCAAAATCAACTCTGGTCATCCACAATAGACAAATAACCCACCAAAAGCCCACAATAACTGAATCACAACAAATGCTATCCCCTGACCAACCCCTGCTACCTTTTCACAGTCCACAACCACGAAACAATCTACTCATGAGAACTCCCAGTCTCCAAATTTATAGAAAACACGGATCACCATATCCGATCTCAACTCCACCGCCTGAATATCTAACACTACCCCAATACACGATCATCCCACGAGGACTACTTCTATAATTCTTTTGTCCCACAAGGAAAAATTTGAACACAAGCAATAGATCAAATAAGAGAGTGTTGCCATACCAATGAAGTATCCATAAATCAAAACACATTGCCCATTTTGAAATGTATACTCTCATCAAGCCATACCAAGAAGAAATATCATTTACCTAGTCATCTGAAATTGTCCATGCTGCCTAGGGATTCATGACATTCCTTTCAAAACCGCATCGCGACCTTGCATCTGCAAATCTCAATGTTACACCACACATCGCACCCATTATGCCACCATATGAAAGATACAAAAAATCTCAAATTCCACCCTGA
Organism: Nicotiana knightiana; assembly: GCA_005239525.1. Lineage (NCBI taxonomy): Eukaryota > Viridiplantae > Streptophyta > Magnoliopsida > Solanales > Solanaceae > Nicotiana > Nicotiana knightiana. The sequence continues at coordinate 7,823 of ML373923.1, read as the reverse complement.
GTCGCAAGCAACTACATACCCAATTGGCTAAAAACTTTTCGTTTGATTTCATTCTGGAGAAAATTACAATACGCCAAATGCCCCATGCACCAGTAGAAAATACACATTTAAAACCATGGTAGAGACCATCAAGAACCCTCTGAAATCCATTGCACTCACCCAAGCCGCCATGACTAAATCCCTCTAACTCAACTAAGCTACGCAGGTCGCCAATACCCAAGAGCATTGCCACAAATCACACGTGGAATCCTCACCACATAATAAGCACCCAAGGAACCGATCTTACTCATAATCATGCTGATCCAACCTACTCCAAGCTATCCTATTTCTCTGATTTCCTGCTGACTTACCTTCAAATTGATTCTTCTCCTTGCTATAGTACTAAAATCCTCAACCAAAACTCACCACACGAGGCCCTATCACAACCATACCTCCCTAAGGCTCATAAGCCGCTGAATGTTCTCTTAAGCACCCCAAAAGTATCACAACTCAAATACTTACTCTGAAGAGACTTCCGACGAATTCAAGCTATTCTTTCCCTTTATTGGTACCAAATTGTAGAATCCACAGCGATATAGAAATACCACAAATTTTGACACCTTCCAATATAAATCCCCGTTCCCAACCAAATACACAACCCGAAGATTCCCAATTGTTACATATAAAACTTGAATCTATCAGAACCATTCTCGAGAGTCATCCACTCTACGCAAATCTCAATTAAACTGATCAAACAGAAAGTACGACATGTGTCCCATTTTCACACCGACACCCTAGGGATTAACCCCACCTTAATGCAACCAAATAAATTCCTGCTCCCTGCACATCACATCCTTCACCAATAACAACTCAAATAGTTCAGTGCTTCTCATATACTCATAAAGCCTAATACAGCTCGTACCTGAAAATCCCTTTACTCAAGTTATGCTGGATTTCACCCTCTGATGAACATAAATCATTCTTAAGTATAACTCAAACCAAAACCAATACATCACATCACCGTATAGTTTACTTATCAATAGAAGACTCCCCCACTTGGCTCAAAACCATAGATCGAAACACATCATAACTCAAAATTCCCATACTTAATTACAGCCATAATATCGCAGTGAGATTCAATGAAATCCTCTATAAGCTCATGTAGCACAAACCACCTAGCATCTCGAATCATCCACAAATCTCGCATTCACTCTTGTAACAGTCAAGTCCACTCTCACAAGCAATCCAAACTCAAATTTCAACACATATATTTCAATGGTAAAAGAGAACTTGCTACAAAACAACATAGGGATCACACGACCCTCAAGACACCCCGTAGGAGATGACCCACCTACTTCGCCTCAAACTAACATCTCATTAAAACCTTCCACATTCATAAACATTACACAATCACTTATCTTCCTGAGTCTGAACTCATATCACGACATGAAAATCTACTTTCACTCCTTAACTAAACAATATGAAAAGGATCCTTCATCACACTCATAACTCGAGACTATAGGTAAAATCAGGATGGAAATCAAACACCCAATACTTCTTTCTATACCTCAAGAAAATCTTTCTCGTCACATTCAAATCATATGAACTCATTTTGTAGTCACATCATACTCATCACGTAGCCATCCATCCACAAATTCCACCAATAGGGACACAACGGACATATAATTCCTCAAATGCACGTGCTCAGACAATCAAAATTTCAATACTCAAGCCAGAGACAAAACCCAGCCTCAAGTCCTCTAGACTGACCCATCTCTCCATATGCCAAAACCACATCTCGCACCTCATCCAAGGAAATTACAATACATCGATGCACAGCTGGTACCGAGCACTCAAGCGCGCATACGAATGGGTGGAAGGAATTCAAAGGATTACACTTCAAGCTGAATTAGTACCGCGCGATAAGAATTCAAGAAGGTGAAGTTTCCTAAGGGTTCTATAGCCTCTCGAAGATAAGTACAGAAGTCTCTGTACCGATCTGCAAGACTCTACTAAACCTGCTCATGACTCATGAGACCTATGTAACCAAGGCTCTGATACCAATTTGTCACGACCCAAAACCATCCCATTCGTAATGGCGCCTATCGTGGAACTAGAAAAGCTGACACACTTCCAAACAATTTTATATTTCATTAAAGATTAGATAATAGCCTTTTTAACCTGAATTTCATAAAAGAGATAAACACAAAAACCAAAAATGCAAAAAATAAACCTCGACATCGGGTGTCACTAAGTCATGGGCAACTACTACAACTGTTCTGAAATATAGGAAGACTAACATAGCCTGAGAGTAGCCAAAATATACCAGAGGGAAGACAAAGAAGAAGAAAAGCAGGACTGCGATTTCCAGGCAGCTACCTCGCTGTCTTCGATGAAAGTCTACAACTGGAATAGCCAACGGCCGCTACCGTGGCCAGAGATACCTGGATCTGCACACAAGGTGCAGAGGGTAACATGAGTACACCAACACAGTAAGTAACAAGTGCAAACTATGGACTGAATGGTAGTGCCGAACTCCACCTCAACAATTATAATAGAATCAATGTACAGAAATGTAGGCATGCCTTCAGTTAGATAGACAGCTCAAAGTGATAAGGTAAATACAGATCTGAACAGTTTAAGATATACAACTCAACTTCTTTTACATGCCAATTCATCAATTGTATGAAATGTGCAATGTTCTCCCACTCTCAAATGCTCGTCCATTCCGTACTGTATATGGCTCGCACAGCCCAGGGAAGATCCATCTCGGAATATATACATCTCTGACAGTAGTCACTCAGTATTGCGGAAGGCCAATCCAGCCCTATGGAGAAGATCCATCTCCAGATAAAGATAATAACCTCATAACCACTCGGTACTGTATATGGCTCACACGACCCGGGGAAAATTCATCCCAGAATATATACACATCACTGACATCAGTCACTTAGTACCGAGGAAGGCCATTCCACCCCTATGGAGAAGATCCATCTCCAGATATAAATGCTTCGGACATGATCCATGTACAAGGAAGATCCATCCTGTCACGAGCCAAACTTATGGGCCGCAACAGGCACTCGGTACCTTACTCAACTGAGTACCAACATAACGTATCTTTTCATGTCATACTTATCATAGAAAACTGAGCCGGAAGGCTGTCGTGAGATAAGTGGAATACAACATGTGATACCAACTTATACATTAGACATACGGGCCTATAAGACTAAAACAACCACTCGTATATTGAACATAGGCCGACAAGGCCATACAATCTTGTACATACATGGCATTTGTCTACAAGCCTCTAAGAATACATAATTTTCATAAAGGTCGGGACAGAGTCCCGCCATACCAAACAATTCACGTATAAATCATACTAACCAAAGAAGAAACTTCGAAACAAATGGAGCGCACTAACATCTTCCGCTGAGCAGATAGCCTACTTGGAGGGCTCTCGACCTGTCTATTGGGACCTGCGGGCATGAAACGCAGCGTCCCCAAGCAAGTTTGGAAGCTTTACTTACCTCAATCAAGCCAAAATCCTACTCTGTGACGCCCTTGCCACTCGACTCGGCCTCCAAATGCTCTAAATCTATCCAAAATCAGTATATTATCATCAATTTGCGCTAAAGGGACGAATTCCACATGAAAATTATCAAACTAAACCAAATATCCCGAATTCGGTTCAATTTCGGCCTCCGGGTCCCACGTCTCGAAATCTGACTAAAATTACAAAACTAGGAAGCCCATTCAATCACGAGTCCAACCATATGAAATTTATCAAAATCTGACTTCAAATCGACATTCAAATTCCAAAAATCCATTTTATGAAATTTCTACAATTTTCCCCAAATTTCCACCTCAAAGTACAAATCAAATGGTCAAATCAGTGATATATTCATGTATATTAACCAAATCCGAGTTAGAATCACTTACCCCGATGAATTTCTTGAAAAACCCTCGAAAAATCTCCGCAAACTGAGCTCCCTAGGTCCAAAATATAAAATAATGCCCTAAATCCCGTCTATATGGTGTAGCCTCTGGTCTCCACTATGCGGTCCGCGAAAATCCAAGCCCCTACGGTCGTGAAAAATTGGTGCGGCCGCACTTTTGGTGGCTGCACTGACATGTCTAGGTATTTATGCCATAACTTTCTCTACATATGTCCAAATGATGGTTTCTTTACCTTTATGGAAACGAGACATGAAAGAATAAAACTTTAATTTTTGAATCATCTCAAAAATCCTTATAGATCAAAATATATAGGCTTTCGAAGTCGGAACAGCGGGTCTGCAGATCTCCCCTAGAGCGCGGCCGCAACCAAAATTATGCAGTCCGCCAAATTTTGCCGAGGTCTGCATTTCCAAGGCACCGGAACCATTCTAGAGTTTCGAAAATGCCCGAACTCGCTCAAAACTCACCCGAAACACACCCAAGGCCTCCGTAACCTCAACCAAAGTTACCATCAAGTCCTAAAATACCATACCAACTCAATCAAGCTCTCGAATCACATCAAACAATAACAAAAACATGAATCGCACATGAATTCAAGCTTAATGGACTTGAAACCTCAAACTTTCACAACTGATGCCGAAACCTATCAAACCTTGTCCTAATGACCTCAAACTTTTCACAAATGACACTAGGAACCTACTCCAACTCTCGGAATTCCATTCCGACTCTAATATCAAATTTTTCCACTACCAACCGGATATTACCAAATTTCCAATCTCGCCAATTTAAGTCTAATTCTACCACGGACCTCCAAATTACATTCTAGACACGTTCCTAAGTCCAAAATCACCTAACGGAGTTAAACGAACCATAAAGATCCAAATCTGAGATTGTTTACTCATAAATCAACATCCAATTCACTTTTCCAACTTTAACTTTTAAATAAGAGACTAACNTTCCAACTTAAACTTTTAAATAAGAGACTAAGTGTCTCATCCTATTCCGAAACCACTCCGGATTCAAACTAACCAACCCGATACAACACAATACAACTGAATAACACATAAAGAAGCAGAAATGGGGGAAGCTGGACTATAACTCTCAGAACGACCGGCCGGGTCATTAAATCCTCCCACTCTTAAACAAATGTTCGTCCTCAAATAAGTCTAGAAAAATACCTGGAGTCTCAAATAGGTTTAGATATCTGCTCTGCATCTCCCGCTCGATCTCCCAGGTGGCCTCCTCCACAGGCTGCCCTCTCCACTGCACCTTTACTGAAGCTATGTCCTTTGACCTCAACCTTCGAACCTGCCAATCCAAAATAGCCATCGGTTCCGCATCATAAGTCATATCACCCTCCAACTGAATCATGCTGAAATCCAAAATATGGGACGGGTCCCCAACATACTTCCGAAATATGGAAACATGAAATACCGGATGCGCACTCGATAAATTGGGTGGCGGAGCAAGCTTATAAGCCAAATCCCTTATCCTCTAAAGCACCTCAAAAGACCCAATGAACCTGGGGCTCAACTTGCCCCTCTTCCCAAACATCATAACACCCTTCATGGGTGATATCTTCAGCAAAACCTTCTCCCAAACCATGAAAGATACATCACGGACCTTCCTATCCGCATAGCTCTTCTGCGTAGCCTGCACAATGTGGAGCCGCTCCTGAATCAATTTCACCTTATCTAAAGCGTCTTGTGCCAAGTCTGTACCCAAGAGTCTAGCCTCACCCTGATCAAATCAACCAACCGGAGATCTACACCTCCTCCCATATAGGTCTGATAACACACCATAATTGAAATTCCTTCATCTAACCTAGCCCAAGCCTTAGAGTCCAAACTTCCACATCCGATATTTCCTATACGATTAGAATCTTGCATCTACACACTGTGTAAGTCTGAACAAGTTGTATCCAACCATAGCCATAGCTCAAGATGAAATCACATGATATCCCACATAACTCAAACACTCGTAGCGATAATTTATGATCACAGTGGCTTCTCGGAACAACCCAATTCTAGTAATAAATCTATTATCAAACAGAGACTCGTTGTAACATCAGCAGAAATGGGGGAAACGGGGCTATAACTCTCGGAACGACCGGTCGGGTCGTTAGAATCACCAACATCCATTTGGTTCCGTATACGCGTTCTTTTTTGCACTTGTCATTGATGCAAATAATCCTTGTTACCCACCATTTCAAATGGTTTTGGTGGCCAATAATACTCAACACCCATTGGCTGCAACTAGCTTCCTTCCTTCTTAGCACCACTTAATCTTAATAAGGAAGGTGGAATTTATGTGATATTGACATTAGTTGAAAAACTTTATAAAAAATAATTAATCGAACTAAAAATCAACTTCTTTAATTCACGTTTATAATATGTTCCTTAATATAATTCATTGCTATAATTAGCAAGAATGGATAAATTCTTTTCTAGGTTCTTATATTAGACATGGAATGTGAAGACGACTAAATTATGCTTCATTCTTCGTAATTAGATGAATATTCTAGTGGTAAATTTTGGTTTAATTGATAGCTATAGCGTTAAGTACTAAAAGTGATTTTTTAGTTAAGCAATTATGTGTTTGGTAAAAATGTAACGACCCAGCCGGTCGTTTTGAGAGTTATATCCTCGTTTCCCTAATTTCTACTTCTTTATATGTTATTCAGTTGTATTGTATTTATCGGGTTGGTTGGTTCGGGTCCGGAGTGGTTTCAGAGTGGAATCAGACACTTAGTCTCCTATTTAGAAGTTCAAGTTGGAAAAGTCAACTGGATGTTGATTTATCTGTAAACGATCTCAGTTTTTGATTTTTACGGTCAGCTTAGATCCGTTAGGTGATTTTAGAATTAGGAGCGCAGCCGGAATGTGATTTGGAGGTTCGTGGTAGAATTAGGCTTGAATTGGCGAAAGTTAGAAATTTGGCAATTTTGGTTGGCAATGGAAAATTTGATATCAGGGTCGGAATGGAATTCTGGAAGTTGGACTAGGTTCGTAAAGTCATTTTTGACGTGTGTGTAAAATTTGAGGTCATTTGGTTGTGGTTTGGTAGGTTTCGACGTCGTTTGTGGAATTTAGGAGTTCTTAGGATTGAATCCGAGGGTAAATTGGTGTTTTGATGTTTTTTGAGTGATTCGGAGGTGCGACTAACTTCGTATGTTGATATATGACTTGTTGGTATGATTGGTTGAGGTCCCGATGGCCTCGGGTGAGTTTCGGATGGTTAACAGATCAATTGTTGTTGTTGGGAGATGGTTCATCAGCTAGTTTATGAAGTTGCTGGTGTTTCCTGCACATGCGGATGGGGAGTCGCGGGTGCGAGGTCACAGGTGCGCTTAGGTAGCCACGGATGAGGAAATGGAAGGCCAGGTCCGGAGCCGCAGGTGCGACGTATTGGTCGCATCAGCAAGCCCTCATGTGCGAGGACTTGAGCGCAGATGCGGAAGGGAAGAGTCGAACCAGTTCCGCAGAAGCGAAAGAGTTGCGCAGGTGCGCGCCCGTAAGTGCTAAATGAGGACTTAAGTGATTTTCCGTAGGTGCGGATGATTTTTCGCAGAAGCGAGACTGCAGGTGCGTATTTTTGGCCGCAGGTGCGAAAGGCCTGGGCAGAAAGTATAAAAAGGAGACTTCGCGAATTTGGTTCATTTCCACCATTTTCAAGTCTATTTTTGGAGATTTTGGAGTGATTTTGAAGGGAGATTCAAGGGGATTTCAGTGAGGTAAGTTGCTTGATCTCTAATACTCCTATCTATGGTGATTTCCCGTTGTTTTATCATTTAATTAGTGGAAACTAGAGGTAAAAATAAGGGGTAGGGCTTGGGATTTTGGAGAGTTTGACGTGAGGATTTGAGGGATCAAACAGAGTCGGATTTT